>JAPCYS010002977.1:0-147485 GCA_028641055.1 Alopecurus myosuroides
CCAAGAGGCCTCAGCCTGAACCACCACGGGCCAGGTGACGGAAGCTTCCCACAGGACGGGTTCGCGGCTTTGCGCAGCACATCAGCGACGATGCCAGGTTTGTGGCTTTCAGCGGCGACATGGCCGACCTCGGTGGCAGCATGTCGCTGACGCTCGGCCTTGATGCAGATGTCGAATGCGTGGTAGATGCAGTTGGTGACAAGGACGGCATGGTCGGGGCAGAGCCGGGTAAGGGAGATGAACTTGGAAGCGAAGAGATTGGAGTCGAGCGCAATCTCCGCTAGGTAGCTGTCCAGTAGCTCGGTGACCACGAAGCTCTGCGCCTCTGCTTCGGGGACTGCGGGCTATCATAGTTGAGCCCGCTGCCGTCCTCCTCATTGTCGTCACGGAGGTTGAGGAACGCCGAGAAGGTCCGTCACACCGTGTTGGTACGGTATGGTACAGAGTTTGGTGCTTCCTGAACGGCTGCGCTCCCAGCGTCCACGAGGTCGTCGTGCAGGATTACCTGGTGTCGATCAGGATGTCCCGTTCTTGAAGTTGCTCCTGCACATGTTGGACACGGACCATCGCAACCAGGAAGGCCATCGCCACGGGTCTCTTCCTGGATTGCGCTGCCGGATTGTATTTGTCGGCCTGCATGTCCCTACATGCCAGGAGCTCGGGCTTTGCAAGACTTTTGATCGATTAAACTTAATACATTTAATTACCTCTTTAATCAACGGTCTAAAATATTCAGCCGGGAGGTACTCAAAAGTACTCGCGGTACCTCCCCAATCACTGTAACAGACCGTACATTCCAAGTTAACTGCATGATTGCAGTTGCACACCTGCACCCGCAGCCGCAGCACCCCAATTCGAATACTCTGCAGCTATAGTAATACAGACGCCACAAGCAAGTAAATTTTAAGCTTCGACACCGGTATTTAGAAGTGTAAAACGGGTGTTTTTGAACCATAAACCCGTCAAGGCTGAACTTGTTGTTTTGCGTTTCTGATCCGGGCATTTCTCCGAATCACACTATCATCAGTAAGCAGTCCACGAATAGCCCGGCCGTCAGTGCAATGCAGAACTCATGATCAGTAAGCACTCCACGAGTAGCTCGACGGATGGACATTTTGCGTGGAGGTGCTAATTCAGCCCAGCAGCAGCACCTCGTCGTCCATGAACGGGACAGTTTCTTCATGCCCCTACCTACGGTGCTGACCAGTGACCGCGCGCGTCAATTTTCCCAAAACGTCACCGTCGCCGTGAGGTGAGTACGACCAGCTGCATGAGCGAATGTTTTTGTTCTGCTCCCGGTGCATTTTCCGAGCCTCATCACACGTTGCTGTCCCGGAACCTGATATCGAATCAACAATAATTCTACACTCGAATTAACAATCCAAGACTCCCAAGGAGGATCGCGATTGCTTGGTCACTAAGTTGGGCGAAGACTGGTCGCACTCGGGTACATGTATAGGGTACTGCAAATGCGAACACGGTTTGTTGCCGAGTCGTCTCTCCAGCTAACGGAGCAGAGCCAGTTCGTCATAAACAAATTCACATCCTGAGCCTCGCCTTCTCTAATCGCGTCCCAACTACTTTTGATCTCGCAATCAGGCGTGCCAGTTTCGGGGTATGCACACACACATCGCACTTGAGCTCCCTATATATATCTATCGCGCCAGGTTCTATGCTCCATCCACAGGACACTTTGCTTCTAGCCTTTCTTGCCCCATCCGTAGAGTTCAAGCCTTCCACTCCTGAAACTTGATTCCACTCTCCTGTAAGTGTCAGAGTCCCGAATCCCGATAGCCTCAAGGCATTCCGTGAACAAACCAAAGCAAGCCGAGATGACGAAGCAAAAGATCGTGATCAAGGTGCAGATGACCTGCGACAAGTGCCGGTCCAAGGCGATGGCGCTGGTAGCGGCCACGGTAGGGGTGGACTCGGTGGCGCTGGCCGGGGACGGCAAGGACCAGGTGGTGGTGGTCGGCGACGGCATCGACTCCGTCAAGCTCACCAGCGCGCTGCGCAAGAAGGTCGGCCACGCGCAGCTGCTGCAGGTCGGCGAGGTCAAGAAGGAGGAGGAGAAGAAGAAGCCCGCCGAGGCGGCCGCCGCCTCTGTCGTCGAGTACGCGTACCCGTGGAACTACTACCAGTACCCTTCGCACGTGGCGCCCGTCTATGACCACCCCGCCGCCGCCTATGGTTACCAGCAGTACCACTCCTGGCCAGCCACCTGCTGGATATAGAGTCACACAGCATACTGATTTTTCGTAAGCAGCATGTATACGGAAAGTTTGCGATTGCAAGCGTGAGTATAGAGTTCTTGACGAGTATTCTTTTTGCTCTCCGATCGGGGTTTAGCTTCAGTAGGATCACAATCCGCAAGTGCCAAGCGGGGGGTGTGTTGTGCTGGTTGCTGTCGAAACTTGGTGATTAATTAATTGAGGGATACATCTCGGTTCAATTGAGTAGTGTTAGGGCATCTTTAACAGTTTGTTGGTTAACTTGTTGGTAAAATTGGACATGTCATCAACCAACAACACATCTTACAACCACTCCAATGGTTGTATGTAGTTTGACCAATAGGAGGTGAGAGAATATGCAAGACCTCTCTCTATTCTACCTCGGAGCTTGTGCAAGGGTTGTTGGTTAATCTACATACAACCTCACTCTCTCACCTCTTTTATTTTATGCCACATCATCAAAAATCCTATGTGGCAAAATCTACCAACATCTATCTTACAACTATTGGAGATGCCCTTACATGTAATCTCCTGGCAATACCATCAGCATGGAGGTCTGGGACCAGATGATAATGATAGGTACATTTAAGAAACGGACGACGAGGCAGGCAACGCTACGGCCGGACCGGGTTTTGCAAGCCAAAGTCACATGCCCAGCTACTTGGAATTTGATGACGACGAGGGTGGAAATGGATGATTGTGAATTCTCTCATGGTGGGTCGCTCACACCAAACAAGGGGCGTTCTCAGCATGTTCCCGCAGGTTGCTAGGTGCCGTGTATTACTTCTTCTAGGCCCCGCTCTCTTGAAACAGGTTTTCGCTCTGCTTTATAAATAATGCTCAACGGTCAAACTGATACAAAGTGATGAGATGAACCTCTTACAAAGCAGACCAAAGATATAAAATAAGAACAAGGAGAACCAATCTTGCCAGCGAGGTATCTGGAATGAGCCCGAAGCCTGAGGCTCCACAATGACGCCCCAAGAGGGTAACGACGTAGCATGTCGTCGTCGTCGAGACCGAAACGGTCAAGGGTTTCACCTGGAGCGCTAACGCGGCGAAGGTAGCCACAACAGCGCCCCCAAGAGGGTAACGATACCCGAATGCATCGCCGCCATTGGCGCCGGAGCGTAGAGCTTTCACTCGGAAAAACCTACGCACTACGCCCGAGGATTCGGACTGCGCACCAACCCCGAGAATGGCCACCCAAACATGATCTGGGAGTTGCCGCAACCAACGCCAGCAACCCCGCGGACCGTTCCTCGCCATCCACACGGCCAAGGAAAGAGCTCATCACTGAAAGTGCACTATGGTCAACTAGAGGGGGGGTGAATAGGTTGACTACCAATTTTTCTTTTCTTTTCCTTTTAGTGGGGCTAAGCAAGATAAGATAGGGTTCTCTAGATGTGCATCTAGGTGAGCAACCTATGTGTACAAGATAATATGCGCAACGGAAGTAAAGCGTAAGGTAGCAAGACAAACAACAAGTGTAAACAAGGAGACAAGGATATGATTCCCGTAGTTCCTTCTCAAATAAAAGTACGTCTACGTTGGAGAGGTGGGGAGCCACCTAGGCACACCTCAATAGCACGGTTGTGCACACCTTGTTCTCCTTGAGCTTCTCCGGTGAGGGAGATTCTCGTTTCCATTATGAGGTCGACTTGAAGGCGTTGACCAAACCTTTACAAGGGCTCGAGGTCACTCCACAAGATGGATGGAGGCTCTCAAGCAATCCGTAGCTTCTTGCAACAAGGTGGAACCTACAAGCACAAGATCTACTAAGGTTTCTAGGCCTCAAGTAGGATTCTAGATCTACTAGGTTGTGGTGGATGGATTTGAAATTCCTTTGGTGAAAGTGTGGATCTAGGTCTCCCCTAGCTCTCCACCAAGTATGGAAGTGATTGGGTGGACGGAGTGGGAGATCTAGGTGGATGAAGCTTTCATTAATGGCTAGGAGAGAGAGTGGGAAAAGCTTGGCATTTATGAGGAAGGGAAAGGGGTATTTATACCCCTTCCCATTAAGTGGCCGTTGCAGTCCAGGAGCACCGGAGCCTCCGGTGGGCTTCTTGTTGGGAATATGCCCTAGAGCCAATCATGTATGATGTAATTCCCACTGTATTCATAAAGTTATTAAGTTGTCCTTGTTTTGAACATCTGATATATGTCATTGAATATGTGATTCGATTGTGGAACTATATATTCATGTTGTTCATACTAGATTGTCCTTGGTCATTTAGGTTGTGCTGAACACACACCCTAGACTAATGTGAGTTTTGGCTGATGACATGGTTCCACTTGTCATGGACATGGTGATGCCATTCCAACGTTCACGGACTTGGCTAAAGAGTTTAGCAAGTCAGACTGACCCACATTGAGATGCAACGATCAAGTCGTCATTTGCATGTCTCAATCAATGTAATCCTTAGACCTGAGGTTGTCGCACAATCCGAGTTGTGGATCACCGACTTAGGTTCTGTCAAACGTTGTTCTGTGACAAGGCAACTATAAAGGCAGAGTTCGGGTCGAATGAGAAGCAAGCTGCGTGATGTGGATAATCAAGATGGGATTTTGCCCCTCCGAATGGAGAGATATTCTCTGGGCCCTCTCGAGTGATATGATTCAGGAAGCATGGCCATGCGCGACTCAGCTAAGTGTTAACTGTGTCGGTTGACTAAGAGTTAGTCAGATGAATCACATGTCACAGATCGAGAAGAGAGTTGAGCTATTTAAGGGATGACGATAAATCGCCTATAGCTCGACAAGGTATATCGTGAGGCAAAAGGGACTAAGATGAATATCACATTGAAAGGTATGTCGTCATGACTCAATGGTACTTGGGAGTCGGCACGTTCTGCTAGGAGCCGCTACCGATTGATCGATTGGGAGTTGGACTCCAATCGTGTCCAAGTCGCCATGGGCCTGCAGGGTCGCACACTTAAGAGCGGGAGCAAGTATTGGTCGGGTTGGACCCAAACCGGAAATGGACTGGTTTTGTGAGTCGGACTCACAGAGGGAATGGGCCACAAGTGTTGTGAAGCCCATTACCATACGCTATATAAAGAGGGGCGCAGGTTGCCCAGCAGGCACGTTAGTCCACTCTCCCATGCGTTGGGAACCCTAGCCCCACTCAGTCCAGCCGCCGCACCGGACCTAGAAGTCCGCCGTCGGAGCTCCTCCTCGTACGTGTGGATACCGGCAGAGCTGCTGTACGTTCAGCACTTCGACGTTCGAGGGATTAAATCGGCCGGACCGGATCGTGGGACTGCACTGCCCCGACGCGCTGCATCGATAATCCGCACCTGCGCGTCTAGTGGTAATACTCGTGGCCTTCTACCTCGGCTATATCTTGGAAGCATCGCGTAGGAAAAGTTTTTGTTTATCTCTACGCGTTCCAACACTTCTATCATTTGCGCAGCAGCGCAGCGCACCTGCTCCCTTTTGGATGGCCACGGGGCGGAGGCTCCGGTGGAGATGGCAGAGGCTCCGCCCACCCGAGCTGCACCGGAGGCTCCGGTGGAGCCTCCGCTCTTATGCACCCGAACCAGTTTTTGGCGGAGCCCCCACCGGAGGCGCACCGGATGCCACTGTGCACAGGGCCACGTTGGGGCCACCGGAGCTCCACCGGAGGCTCTGGTGGAACCTCCGCTCTTATCCAACAGAGCAAGGATTTGGCGTAGCCTCCACCGGAGGCGCACCGGATGCCACCCGTGCAAGGGACCTGGTTGGAAGGCAGCGGAGGCTCCAGTGGAAAGGGCGGAGGCTCCGCCCACCGGAGCTCCACCGGAGGTTCCGCCCTGGCCTCCGCTCGTTTTCTCCAGAGGGAGGTTTGGGCGGATTCTCCACGGGACCCGCACCGGAGCCTGGGGCGGAGCCTCCGGTGGTTTCACCGGAGCCTCCGCTCCATGCGGAAAATAGCTTCCCAGATTCCTTTCTCCTAGCTCTTTTCATTTTAACCAAACACGCGGCCCATAGAATTAGTGAACTTGGTTAACCTGGGAATTTTCATATATCAAACAAACATTAGATCAAATACGTATATTGTCATATAATTACCAAAACGGACGATGATCTTTCATTCTTCCCCTTTTTGGTAATTGATGACAACATCCCTATTTGCATAATAGAAAACACAACATGAACGGAGCTCCCCCTAAAGGTATGCTCCCTTTATGTTGAGAGAATTTAATCATGATATATATATATATATATATGAGCAATATGAATAAGATAGAGCACACAACACATAATATAATATGATACGAGGTTCACAAGTGCATAATAGTACGAGGTTCACGACACATCGGAATAATGTAAACAAACCAAAGTTCCAAATGACCAAATGAAAAACCAAACTCCCTCAAGCAATAGAAAGATGCAAATCGAATATGCTTGAGGGAGACCCATGAAAATACCCGCGCTCCTAATATATATCTCTCCCCCTTTGGCATCAAGATACCAAAAGAGGGAGAAAAGGACACTAACGACCCAATGATCAGTCGTCCTCAGACGAGATCTCCATATCCGGAGAGGGGGCACGGCGACGAGAGCTGGTAGCTTCTTCTCCTTCCTCCTCAGACCACTCGATCAACTTGCCCTTGGAGTCCTTGGCTTGCCATTTGTCCCAATTGGTGATGCTTGGAAGAGCCGGGGAGTCCACGGATTCGCCACCATCACGGCGAAGCTGACGAGCTGCATGTGCTTTCTGGAGGTTCTTGACCTCCTTGTCATAATAGGATTCCCACTGATGCTGCTCAACCTTCTTGTTCAACCGGAACACCTTCTTAAGGTCCCGAGCCATCCACTTGAATGCATTGGAGGAAGGAGAAGGGCGAGATGGACCGGCTTCTTCTTCCTCCTCATCATCAATGACACGAGGCTTAGCCTTGTTCTTGCGAGGAGCGGGAGTGGGATGCGCAGGAGGCTCGGTGTGGTCCTTGATGAGGAGTCTCCTCTCCATGTGAGGAATCCAATTAGCATCATCAAACGGTTCATCCGGAAACTTGGCATTCCAAACATTTAAGATGATCTTCATGATGAAGGGCCCAAAGCAAGCATTCTTGCGGTTGATCACGGCGTGCCACAGCTCATTCCAAATGTAATCAAGCACATCGAGCTTACGAGGGGTGTCGGTAAGCCGTTGTTGATGAGTGAGAAGCATGAGGTTCTTCAAGAATCCCTGGATTTCATCCAGATTCCCCGCCTTTGGGTTGATAGTCTCTCTATAGATGCGCATCATGATATCATAGGTGGGGTAGAGACCCTTGACAAACCCAACGGCGAACTTCTTCCAATGATAGAGTGGGGTGAGTTGATCTTTGGGAAGGGATGGAGTGTTGATAACATGAACCCGGAACCATCCATTGGCAAACTCCTCAGTATCAGCAAATGGTCCAAAATCCGGGTACCCACCAAGAATAATGCCAACGTCAGACCACTTGATGTCAAGCTGTCTCCCCTGTGTCATCCAAGTAAGATTGCGCTCGGTCTCATTGGAGAGATGAACGGTGGCCAAGAATTGATAGACAAGGTCTTCATCGTAGTCTTGTTGGAGACTAATAATGGGACCAATACCAAACCTCTCAATGAGCTCAAGAGCATCCCCAAAGTAATGGGGGTTCCTTTCCAGATGCCCAAAGTTGATGGCATGTTGAGGGGCAACATTTTCCTTTGGCTTCCTCATCAGAATCTCGTGATATATCTGGCTCTGGAAAATAGTGTGGAAGCGAGTATCCTTACCCCGGAATTCAGGCATCAGGCGGCCGCGAGCAATGACATAAGGATTTTCGCGACGTTCTTTCAGAAAATCTGCCTCGGACATCTTGGAAGCAGTCCTTGCCGTGTTCCTCTTGGGCAGTTTCTTCTCGGTGGCCGAGAACCGCTTGCGCTTGGGTTGAGAATTGTCAAGTTCCTCTTTGATCTCATCAACTTGAGGGGTCTTGCGGTGACCCGTAGTCTTGTACCAAACCCCCTTTCCTTTGGAACCGGAAGCATCTAAGAAAGAAATAGCGAGGAAAGCATGAAGAAAAGGTAATTCTCAAGTTGATAAAACACGCACAAATCCAAGAAACCAAGATACACATGGTGTTAGGGTTGAATAACTAGGGTTAGGGAAAACGAATCTTCCCTACAACCGTAACGATTCAAGCCTAACACGCATTATCTAGGTTGCTAGGGTTTGTACTTGAGAACTTCTACTCCTAAAACTCCAAATCCACATATCTAGAGAGCAAGAACATGAACTCCTATGCATCCCATCCATCAACTAGATGAGAGAGAGAGAGAGCACATACCCGCATCATCCATGGTGAAAAAGGAAGGAGAAGGAAGAGCCCGGGGTGGCCCAACGCAAGGAGGAGGTCTCCCGGCGGTGGAGCACCCAAATATGGCGGCGAATGGCTTGGGGGCGGCGGCGGTTGAGAGGAGGAAGAAGGAGGGCGAGTGGGGGGGGGGAGTGAGATTGGATCTCACTTGCCCCCGCTCGCCCTAGATCTTATCCCGAAAAACTGCCACGGGCGGAGCCTCCGATGGTTTCACCGGAGCCTCCGCCCCTTGTCCACAAAAATAGGCCAAATATTGGCCCACTGAGCAAATGTGTGCTAGCGGAGCCTCGGGGTGGCGTTCTGGTGGACAGGGGCAGCGGAGCCTCTGGTGGTTTCACCGAAGCCTCCGCCCAGCCAAGTTTTCGCACACCAAGATTGTAAAAACAAGAGCATTACGATGGAAATATTGTTTTGGGAAAAGGAGGCTTGGGTTGGAAAATAGTCACTGATATACGAGAGACATTACTCGAAGGGGTTCGCAAGAAGCATAAAAGGTAGAAGACCGAACCCGTACGAGTTGTCAAGAAAGAAATAGGATACGCGTGAAAGATCCAAAACATACCAAAGGTCGGTGGCCGAAGCCACCATGTTTGAGCGTGTAACTTGGCACCGCGAAGATATATCTTGGGTCCAAAATTACTACTCACAATTAATCACAATAAGTCACAATTGACTAGATATGCAATGATGAATTGATTTTCGCATAATAAGAGGAGTGCATACTCATGAGTTGAGTAGCGCTCCCCCTATGTTCATGCCTACATCTAAACCTAATAGCATGCATAATGAGGGTAGATATGCAAGGTTTCAAGTGAAGTTGGAAGAATCGATGACATTTAGTTCATTCCTCAATGCTCGAAATCTTGGTTCATCAAGGGCCTTCGTGAAGATATCGGCAAGTTGATCCTTGGTGGGAACATATGAGAGATCAATATCACCTTTCTCAACATGATCCCGAATGAAATGATGACGAATCTCAATGTGCTTCGTCTTGGAGTGACGAACGGGGTTGTAGGCGATCTTGATAGCACTCTCATTATCACAAAGGAGAGGAACCTTGTCAAAATGAATACCATAATCCTTCAAGGTTTGCCTCATCCAAAGCAATTGAGCAGAAAAACTTCCGCGGAGATATACTCGGCCTCGGTGGTGGATAGAGCAATGCAATTCTGCTTCTTTGAAGACCAACATACCAAGGAGCGGACAAGGAATTGGCAACCCCCGGACGTGGACTTCCTATCCGTCTTCTCTCCCGCATAATCCGCATCCGAATATCCAATGAGCTGAAAACTTGAACCCTTGGGGTACCACATACCGAAATTTGGGGTATGAACTATATATCGAAAGATTCGTTTCACAGCTTCCAAATGACTTTGCCTCGGAGAGGCTTGAAACCTTTCACATTTACCTACGCTATACATGATATCCGGTCTAGATGCACAAAGGTAGAGCAGAGAGCCAATCATGGAGCGGTATACCTTTTGATCTACCTCTTTACCGTTGGGGCCGGGTTTCAAGTCGGTGGTTGTCGACATGGGAGTCTTCATAGGCTTGGCATCATGCATACTAAATCTCTTGAGCATGTCTTGAGTGTATTTGGCTTGTTTGATGAAGGTTCCTTCATGATATTGATTCACTTCAAAGCCAAGGAAGAACTCCAACTCTCCCATCATAGACATCTCAAACCTATCGGTCATAAGCTTGCAAAACTCCTCATTGAACAAAGTGTTAGTAGACCCAAAGATGATGTCATCCACACAGAGTTGGCATATGAACAAGTCACCTCCAACCGTCTTGGTAAAGAGGGTGGGATCGATTAAACCAACATTAAACCCACGATCCACTAGAAACTCTTTAAGGTGCTCATACCACGCACGTGGAGCTTGTTTAAGTCCATAGAGCGCCTTATCGAGTTTATAGACATGATCGGGGTGGTTGGGATCCTCGAAGCCCGGAGGTTGCTTGACATATACTAACTCATTAATGGCACCATTTAGGAAAGCACTCTTAACATCCATTTGTTGTAACTTGAAGTTATGATGAGAGGCATAAGCAAGTAAGATGCGAATGGATTCAAGACGAGCTATGGGGGCGAAAGTTTCACCGAAGTCAATACCTTCGAGTTGGGAAAAACCTTGAGCCATCAACCTTGCCTTGTTGCGAATGAAAATGCCATCTTTGTCTTGCTTGTTCTTGAAAACCCATTTGGTGCCAATAACATTTTTGCAATCCTTGGGTCTTGGTACTAGATTCCACACTTTGTTGCGCTCGAAGTTATTGAGTTCATCATGCATGGCTTCAAGCCAATATTGATCTCCGAGAGCTTCATAGACCTTCTTGGGCTCAATGAAGGAGACAAAAGCATGAGCCTTGCTAAAATCCACCAATTGCCTCCTAGTGACCACTCTCCCACGAACTTGCCCAAGGATCTTGTCCTCCGTATGACCCGCTCGTTCAAGATTCTCTAGCCTTCTCTTTGCTCTTCGTGCTAGCATCTCCTCCAAAGATTCCTTGGATAAGGATTGAGAATCACCTTCTTCATCGGAGACATGAACGTGTTCATTTTGTCCTTGATCAATAATGGGTGATGGATCACCACTAGGTTGAGCACTCTCAACAATGATGGAATCTTGATCATGATTAAGATGAGTTGCTTGGCCTTGTTCATTAGCTTGGCCTTGATTGCTTGTTTGACCTTGATCATTAGCTTGAGGGCTTGGTGCATCTTGTTGAGTAGCTTGATCATCAATGGGTGTATTCAATGGCTCCACTTGAGTGGGGCATAGTCCTTCTCCCTCCGTCATCCGGTAACCCTCAATGGGGATTATTTCACCAATCCCCATTCTTCTTATGACGATGGGAGGAATTGCATCTCCTACAACACCATGATCTATACGCCCCCTTGGGAGCCGTTATCCTCATCAAACACCACATCTATAGCTTCTTCAACTTGTCTGGTGGACTTGTTGTAGACTCTATAGGCGTGAGCATTTGTGGCATAGCCAACAAAGATACCCTCATAAGATTTGGTCTCAAATTTTGACAACCGTTTACCTTTCTTGCGAATGAAGCACTTGCAACCGAAGACCTTGAAATAAGATACATCCGGTTTCTTGCCCGTGAGAATCTCATAGGGAGTCTTGTTCAACATCTTGCGAAGATATAACCGGTTAGTTGCATGAAATGCGGTGGAGACGTCTTCGGCCCAAAAGTTATATGGAGAAGAGAACTCCGCAATCATAGTTCTAGCCGCATCCATCAAGGTCCGGTTCTTTCTCTCCGCAACACCATTTTGTTGAGGGGTATAAGGAGTGGAATATTGATGAGCAATGCCTTCTTCACTAAGAAAACCCTCAACGGTATAGTTCTTGAACTCCGAGCCATTATCACTCCGAATGGCCAATATGGTAGCATTGTGTTGGCGCTCCACTAGAATGATGAACTCGATGACTCTCTTTTGAGTTTCACTTTTCCTCTTGAAGAAGTACACCCAACAATATCTTGAATAATCATCCACAATCACCAAGCAATACTTCTTTCCTCCGAGGCTATCATACGATAGTGGACCAAAGAGATCTAAGTGAATGAGCTCGAGAATTCTTGTGGTGGAGATAGTTGTCTTGGTTGGGTGTTGTTCTCCATGTTGCTTCCCAAAGGTACAAGAGCTACACACACGATCTTTAGCAAACTTAGCTTTGGTTAGTCCTAGAACGTGATTGCCACTTTGGAGGTCATGCAACATTCTCATATTGGTGTGGGCTAACCAGCGATGCCAAAGCCATCCCACATCAACTTTAGCCATTTGGCATGTCGCGGCACACGTGTCTCCTTTAGAGAAGTCCACTACATACATGCCGTTCTCGACACACCCAACAAAAGATACTTTAAGAGATGTTTCCCAAGTGACAATCACAATCTCTTTATTAAAGAACGAGGTAAATCCACAATTTGCAAGTTGAAGAACGGACATCAAGTTATAGCCAAGGGACTCAACAAGGAGAATGTCACATCCCAGTTTTTGGACTCTTGGACTGTGCTCAAAAAGACAACTATTAGGGCCAACAAATTATTTTTATAACCACATGATGGTTTGAACTAACTTGTGTTATGATCTTAATCATATTTGCAACATAAGTTTTGTTTCATTATAAAACCAACACCATATGTTTCTGAAAAATATTCCTGATATTTTTCCTAAAGTTTTCTTATTATTACTTGAGTGGATTTTTATTCCAAGACTTGGATCATTCTTGTTTGCATCTTAAAACAAACTTTTAACCTTGTTGGATCCCAGAAAACAAGTTTCCAAAATGATCTATGAAAGTTTTCTTTTAACTTTCCTATAGAAAACAATTCCTGAAAATAAAGCCAAGTACCTGTTTTCTACCATTGTCTTCACCAAGCTATAAATTGTTATATTATGGTTTCTTGACTTTTAATTAATCCTTAATATATATACTACCAAACTATAAGCTTATTTTTATTTTTGAAAAAATAAAAACTATCTTTTGCTTGTTGTTTTTGTGGTATGAAATTAAGGCAGAAAAAGACAGTTTTTGAGAAACAGATAAAAACAGAAAGTATACCTTTTCCCACATTGTTTTCATAGCCTTAAACTATTTCAAATTTGTTTTTAAAACATGTTTCTGAAAGTATATAACATGGTTAACACATCCATACTTTTAAAAGCAATTTTGGAAAGCAATTGAACCCTGAAAACAAACTCAACTTTTTGAACTTTTGATCTGTTTTCCAACACTTAAAGAATTTTCTGAATTTTCGGAACAGTAACAGATACGATTTTGGGCAGAAGTTTCCATTGCCTTCCCTTGCAAGATTCGAAGTGAGACCTTGTCCCTTGTGTTGACTACAACTAGTACTCCATCTTGGATGCTTGACCTTGCTTCTAGAAGCCTTAGGCATGAAGATAAGAGAGGATAGATATGGTGACTAGGATAGGTATGGGCACACATGCATCTTAGATATTTTTGACTTTTCCACTTGTCCCTTGCCTCCCCTTGCCCCCAAAGGCCAACCTTGCCCATGTCACATGTGTACTTGAATAGGACACCATGTGCACTCAAATGGAAAATACCAAAAAGTCCCTTGAACACCTCTTATGCCATCAAATGGTAGGGATCCAATGCCACACTTCCATTTTTGCCCTTGACCCTTGACCCATGCCATTGATCTTTCCTCACTCCAAAGGCCAACCTTGACTTGCCCCTTGGTGGTCTTGCCCCTTGGCCTCATTGCCTTATTATGAGGTGACCATCTTGCCCCTCCACCTCACTCCCTCTTCTATAAAGATCCCAAGACCATTTCCTTGCTCCATAGCCCTCCTCCACCTCCCTTCACTACCACACTTCATCCCCAAGCTGAGAGGAGCCTTGAGCCAGCCTTGTGAGCTCCATGAGCTCCAAAATCGCCGCCGGCCATTTTTCTTAAACCGAGGTGAGGAACCTCAAATCCCTGCAGATGTTGCCTGTGGTTTTGAGCTTGTGAAAAATAGTTTTCGTGTAGATTAATTTCTAGAAAAATTCACAGCACTAGGATTATGTTTTCCTAACCATGTCCCGTTGGAAGATCCAAGTTTGCACTTTTATTTTTGTCACAATACCTGTTTTGCCACAGACTGTCTGTTTAGCCATTTTTGGCATAACTTTTTGGATCTGTATCCGTTTTGGTCAAATCAAATTGTTTTGAGTAGCCTATGAGTAGATATATCCATAGGACGTGGCCTTACATCAACGCCAGTTACCAAATGGAAATGACATCCATTTTGGTAAAAGACCAGTAGGCTTTTCTAGACCTTTTATAAGGAGTTTAAAAATGATTTTTGAAGCAAATCCAATTGGATGAGTTTGGTATTGACTCTATCTATCTTATCCTAGATTAGATTAATTTTTGAGGCTAAAGATTATTTTTGGTGTACAGATCTAGAAACAGCAGGTTTTCTGTTTTGTTTTCTTTGTTTGTTTTTGTTTGAAATGAAATGTTTGGTTGTTTTAATCTTGCTTCCTAACTTGTATAGAGTTGCTAGGACTTGTTATTAAGTTGTTTTCTTGCAGTACATCTACCTTAGAAAGTGTGCATGTTTGGAAAGTCAAATAGAAATAGGAATACCATTTGTTATTTTCCTAGTTTTATTATTTGGATTGTTGTGTGGGCAAATCCTTGTAGCTTTGTTGTACCTAGATTTTTGTTGTGGTTATGATCAAGTACCACTTTGGTACTGTTATTTCTCTGTTATTATCTCTATTAGCTTACACCTTATTTATAGCAAAGCATGTGTAACATTTGTTGTTTGTTTTCTAGTACTTATTTCACTAGTTGTGTGAGCAAATCTTTGTGTGCTTGTTACCTAAGTTTTTGCTATGATTTTGGTGAGTCCAGTACCATTTTGGTACTGTGATTTATATGCTATTATCTTCATTAACTTGCATGTGATCTTATAGCAAATCATGAGTAGCATTTGTTATTTTTCTAGTGTTTATTCTTTGGAATTATTGTGAGAGCTAGATCTCTGTGTGAATGCCTTGATAATTTTTGTGCTATGTTTGCTATAGATCCAGTACCATTTGGTACTGTTATTTTGATGCTTTTGTCTCTGATAGATTGCATGTATTTTTAAGGTGAAGCATGTGTAGGTTTTGTTATTCTTATGCACTAGTCTTGTATGCACTAGAATAAATAGCCTTGTTTTATTTATTTTGTTATTCTCATGTTTGTCATGAGTAACCAGAGGCTTAGTACCTCTTTTTCCTTGGTATTATAGTTAACCCAGGTCCCATTGCATCTTGTTGGGGATGAACATTCCCAACTATGCACATGTGAGAAAATAACATGTTTTTAATTATGTGGTTGATAGGATATTTTCCACCATGGAAAATATAATGGTTTGTTTTCACTTATGCAAGTGAGAAGTTTATTTCTTATAAGGATCTACTAGTATGTTAGGTGTGATCCATTTGTTAGCATAATATTCCTTAGGAGTAACTTGTTAAGAAATGATTCACTATTGAGTGCTAAATTAAATTGTTTGCAAATAAACTAAATTCCTTTTGATTGATTGTTTGTGAATGATTTAAATTGAGTGTTTGGATTTTGAAAAGGTTTAGATAACTTTTCTTTTATTGCATAGCTACTGGTTGTGTAAGTATACCTTGCTTGCTTGCTAGTAAATTGTTTAAGAAAAACATAAATTGGTAGAATTAATTTATGCATGTTTAATAGTTGTTTCATGGGATTGTTTTGATGTTTGTGATTACTAGCATGTGTAAGTTTGTGTACTATTATTAGGTACATTTTATGATCATGACTTGCTTGTTTAGAATTAAGCATCATAGTAACCTTGTTTGCTTCTCTAGTGATGAACTAGTGTCACCACTAGAAAATGGTGATTTTTGCTATAGTATTTTCATCTTTTATTTCATAAGTGTATGAGTTTATTATAGCATATTTATGAATTTATTACTTCTGTTATGATGCCATGAATTAATTAGTTGCTTGTGCTATAGTCGTAGAATACAAATATTCCTTATAGCATGCTTGTGTAGATTTGCATACTAGTGTGTTATTAGTGCATTCCTGTTTTTATGCTTTAGATAGGAGTATTTTCTGGAGTGATGATTGTTTTTTAGATTATTTTTATGACTTGTTATCCTTGTTTTTAGCTACTGGTTGTTTGCTAATTTTTCATAATTGATGGATTCCAAAACCTCTAGTAAAACAAGAACATAGTGAATAAATAGTCTATTCAATTGTGGTGTGTTTGCTTGTTGTTTGGATTTTGTTGGAGTGTTTTACCTTAGCATGAGTTTATACTTGTGTTGTGCTTGTGTTTAAGAGTATCTTGTGAAACTAAAACATCCAACTAAAATCATGAACACATAAAGTGATAGTTGCTTGTGGTGAGTAATACCCACTGCCATGGGTATTATTCTGTCTGTTTGTTTTACCTTAGCAACCTAACCTTTTGCACCCACAAGCTATATTTTTAGCTTCTTGTATATCTTATGAGAGTGGTACACCACTCCATATATGGTATGTATGATGTGGGATATGGTTTTCTAAACCATACATAGTGCATGACGATAGTTTTGGACCGTGAGAGTTATGTGAGATAGTTTTCGCGTTATCGTTTCGAGAGAACTCGAGAGTGAACATTTGTTGCTGTATGTGTTTCTTAGCTTAGTTGTTTGTACTTTAGACCTGAGTGTGTGTCTTTTATTTCCTTTACGACGCTAGAACGCGAAGAAGAAGAAGAAGCAGTTGTGGAGCTGTGCGTCAAGTTCAAGTTGCTTCAAGGCCAGGGACATTAAGAGACTTCAGGCAAGCCATCCTGATGCTTGCTGATACAATACTTATCATTATCTATCATGCATGTTTTACCTCTGAAGTTTTACCAAAACTTTATTATCAAAACTATTTTTGATGTGGCTATTACTACTATACTAGTATATAGGTTACTATTATGCCAGTAGTTAAAACTTGGTAATACCAAGCCCATAAGCCACCATATGGTATTTATTACCATCAAATATACTAGTCCCTAAGTGGACACCCTAAAATTTTGATTCTACAAAACAAAGGCTGTACGGAAAAACCCGGAGAAAAGGCGGATCCTTATTCTCCGGAGGAATGTGGAAGTGGTCATTTTTGAGAAATTGGTGTTTTCAAAAATGACACATAACCTAGTCTTCGCCGGACAACCTTTACCGTACTGCCACTCTACCCCTATATGGGTATGGGGCCTATCTAGATGCTTGAACTTGTTAGTGTATGCTTTATTCCAAAGTGCTATAGAGAAGCGGATTCTCTGAACCGAAGTGTCGCCAGGAGAGGGGAAACGGGACATACACAGTGTGGGATTAATTTTCCCTCCGGATGCGACAGCTGGGCCTCCCGGCTAGGCAGGGTGGGACCTGGTGCCGGGGAGAACAACCCATCTGAAGGAATGAGCATATACTAGCTTGTGTCAGAGTGGACAGTTAGGATCAACTTCTCTGGTGCTTGCATATCGCTGTGACGATCCATGGGTGGTCCATGGCAGAGTTTTGGATCTAGTGGATGTGTACACCTCTGCAGAGTACAACTTTTTCGAAGAAGCCGCGTCCTCGGATATGGACAGTTGAATGGCCATGTAGCTAGCATTGTGTCAATGTTTTCAAAAAGGATTTTTGGAAAGGAAGGGTTGATCTTGTGAAGTTCGGAAAGGAAATGGAAACTTATACCGTGGAGGTATCGTCGATGATGAAAAGCCAGATGCTGTTATACAAAAACAAAAATGTTTTGCAAAGAAAACCTTTTCTACTCTAAGCAAGAATTCTGGAAACTGATTCCAAGAAGTTTTGCAAAGAGAAAATATTCTTTAACAGATTTTTACAAAAACTCTTGTACACGTGAGATCTACAAGAGAAATAAAACTATATTATTTTCTTCTGAAGTATCTTCTTCAACGAAGATACAGATTAACCTGACTGCAACTGTGGTGTCATCATATATGAACACCATTGGTAGTGAACCCTATTTATAGCCTACCTATTCCACCATATAAGCATAGTTGCATGTTGGTAAGTGACATGATGGATGTCTTGCTGAGTACATTCAAATGTACTCATTATGGTTTCGCCCCTGGTATCTACTTATCAGATTTGGAGAAGGAGCCTCCAAAGGAGATCTATGAAGAGAAGTACGGAGTTGACAGGCTTTGCGAACTAGGATCGTCTCCGGGTCAGCAGCCTGTAGGTTAAGGCGTGACTTGGGCTCAACTACGTTGTGTTTTATTTGTCTTCCGCTGTGTTTGTTATGTTGCCTGCCCTTTTGGCAGTTGCTTTAAACTTGATCATGTGATCATTTGTGTAATACCTTTATGTATTCGTGTAATGGATGATGTATTTCTGTATGCCAACTGTGTATGTTGTTCACGACTGATCTTTCTGGGATCGTGAATGTATGCATACGTAGGGTTTCAGACTGCCGGTCTGGGGTCCTTACAGAGTTGGTATCAGAGCCATCCTGACCTTAGGAGACCTTAGTTAGCATGGACGTCAGATAGGAAAGAAAAGTATTTTTGAGTAAAAACCTATTTACAATCTACATTACTTTTATCTAAGGGAATTTTAGTATATTTTCCCTCCTTCTGATCTTTTCAAAAGATTCTAAATGCATATCAAGGGCGTCCTTGAACAGTGGTTCGAAGGGCGGGCCTTACCGAGTTGGTATCTCTCTCGGTTAAGAGTTTATTTCTTACTTGTTTGCAACTGCTCCGCTCTGTTTTTGAAACATCTCTCGCCTTTGAAGTTTTCTGTCCAGAAAATAGTTGGTGTTTCAAAAACAGATTGTTGCATAAAGTTTTATCAAAACTTTACTTCTATTTATCTTGTTTTCATACAAAAACTTGTATACTTGCCGATGTCCCGAGAAGACCAAAATATTTGCCTAGCTCTACAGTGATGATGGTCAGAAGTAGATATAGTTCTTCAGCCACTTCTAGGACTTTTGGATCATTCTAGTTTGGAGTAATTTAGCGATTACCCATGAGTCGCCTCCCCCTACGTAGCTCCAATGGAGCCTTGTTTGTGTGTTTTGGCTTGCTTATGTGTGTCCGTAGGACTTTGTGCTGTTGTGTGGTGTAGAATTTGGTTCATCTAGGCTTCTATATGTTTGTGGGGTGCTCAAATTTTGCAAATTTGTGCTTGCCCCGCTCTTGTTTTTGAATCGCCTCGTGTTAGATTTTTGCAAGCAAAAATGTTTGTATAGTATTCAAAAACAAGAATTTGTTGCTTAGACTTATACTTGTTTTCGCTTCGAAATGCCACCCGTCGTGAACCACCACCATCTCCCCCACAATTAATGAAAGCACCATTGGACCTAATAATGGAGGACCATCAAGCCACACGAGCTGATAGCATTCCTACCAGTGATGCACTCCAACAGATAAAGCTCCAACAACGACAACCCTCAAGGATGAAAAGGCGTGAAGAAATCAACCACTACTGACCAAAACCTCTAGTTTTGCCTGTTAGTAAGAGACTCTTTTTACCCTGTTGGCTAAATGTCGCACCTTTTATATGTTCCCTTTTAAAAGACCAAACTAGAGAGACCCCCTTTTAGAAGTTATATACCTCCCTCCTCTGGAGAAAGGTGCAAGAGAAGTCTTCACATGCCATGATGTCAACCCCCTCAAAAGTCAATCAAAAGAGCACAATTCAATATTCGACGTACGATGACGCTAGTCGTACCTTGTCGGACAAACATGATTAAATAGAAAGCTAACAAGACTAACATGCTTTGCCTAATATTAGGTTGACACATAACCAAAGCATGCGAACTACTGATCACTCTTTCTAAACCAAGGAATTAAGTGACTTAGGACACCTTTTAATCTAGTTGGTAAAAAAGAGAAGTCACGTTAAAATGAGATGATGACCTATTCGTTTACTAGTCAATAGGATATCGGGTGTATCTACTTTGGAAACCAAATCTTAGTAGGCGTTGTAGGTACCATGAAATTCGGGGTTTAGAAATTAATTGAATGATGGAATGGTTGTGATAGATCTAAGAAACATCAGTTTTCCTGCTTTTGTTTCTTTGTGTGCTCCTGATTGAAATAAATTTGCGTTTTATTCAATCTTGCTTCCTAACTTATATGGAGTTGTTAGGACTAATGTTGTTTTTCCACCTCAGACGCTTGTTTGTGTTTGTGTTCGTGTCGTGTGAGCTCCTCTGTTAGAGCGTTGTGTGTGCCAGTTGTGTTGTAAGCCTTATGTTGTAGCCATGTGAACCTTTAAGTTAAGTTATTCTTGTTAAGACTCGTTTTCACATGCGTGTTAATCTTGGTTTGAGTTGGCTTTAGTTTCATCGATGTTTGCTTGTTGTCGTGTTATCTACCGTTCTCATATCCGCTATGAGCCGATACATGTCACGAGCCTTTAAAACCAAAACCACCTTTAGTTGCTATCGTCTTACACCGTTCTTTTTCTTCAGCATGACCAGCGATCTACCTCCGTCACCTGAGCCGACAGTTGCTCAACTGTTTGCTCTGTTGAGGGAAAAAAGTAAAGCCGCTCGTGCTGAGCACATCGCCACCCATGCTATCCTGGAACAGTTGACTCAGCTTGCCATCACCAACGCTGAGAATACTATGTTCCTTATGAGAGGATACCAGCAACTGCTTGCTGGAGAGAGCCGCAAACGGAAGATGGTGACGCCAGGAGAAACTAGTCTATGAGTGACTCGCAGCGTTTTGCCTGCGAGGCCACAATCTTCGAGGAGACGGGTGAAAGTCAAGCCTAAAACCATGGTTTGCTTTGCCTGTAGACAGGAAGGACACTTTGTTCGCGAATGTCCCAAGAAGAACCGTATTCTAGCTCATCCTGAAGAACCCCAAGAAACCCAAGGTCCAGCCCAGAAGAAACGCAAGAATCTGATGAGTGGACCTCGAGACCGAGATGATGTTGCAGGAGCATCTGCGACTCATGCGATAGCCAATGGTACGTTTCAAACCACACCTGTGAACCCCCTTGTGTTGTTTGTGATCGCACCCTGAAAAACCCGACGTAAATGGAACACTAGAAGTGTCACGTCGGGGTAAATAAAATCTTAAATAGTTAATGATACTAACAAAAATCTCATCTAATGTTAGTATAACACCCTATAGAGTAAATTAAATTTTTTTGCCACATAAAATTGGTGCCACCCTACAGAGTTAGTAAAATGGTTTCATCTAATTCTAGTTGGAGACCTTACAAACTAGGTAATATAACCTCATCTCTTGAGCATAAAACCCTACAGAGTTGGCTCACCAATTTTCTTTTTATGCTGCTGTCTAAGACCAAATACCTTACAAAGTAACTTATAGAGTTGATGTGTTACATAGTTTGTTATGACCCGTTTAAAAAGAAAACGTGTAATCAACTTTTTCCAAAAACAAAGAGAAAGGTGCCTTAGGATGATTCTATAGCTGTTTTGAAGTAGTGAAAGGTTGGAAAAAAAATAGTAGATAGATAAAACTATGATCATTACTAGGCGACAATATCTATATATGTGTTGGAGGAACCAGGTTTTAGATGGAGATGGAAAACTCATTGAGGTTTAGAAAGATTGGTGGATATAAATTGATGATGGTAGATTTTAGTAAATATCAATATTGAGCTTGGAGTTTTTGATAGGAACCTTATAGAGTTGATAGTACTCAGAGTTGCTATAACTTTATGATCTTGATAAACTACCATTGAGGAAAACAAATGTTTTGAGATTTAAATATATTAGTAAGAGGAAGATAGTGGATTTTCCTGGATTTTGGACAGTGAGCAATAGAAAGCTCATACTAAATAAACGTTGATGGATATCCATTTAAGGAGCAATATGTTCGAGGTTTAGGCCATGGCACCCAAACCTTTGTAAAGAAAACAAATTTACCGGTGAATTCTGGTAAGATAAATCAAAGGGGGGAAGCCCCTGTAAATAATGTTACAAAACACCAACACATGTTTTGTAAAAAAATCATCTAACATTGTTGTTTTGACCATACCCTCTTTTCGCTTGCCTGCGAATCTCGGGACGAGATTCTTGTAAGGGGGGAAGGTCTGTCACATCCCAGTTTTTGGACTCTTGGACTGTGCTCAAAAAGACAACTATTAGGGCCAACAAATTATTTTTATAACCACATGATGGTTTGAACTAACTTGTGTTATGATCTTAATCATATTTGCAACATAAGTTTTGTTTCATTATAAAACCAACACCATATGTTTCTGAAAAATATTCCTGATATTTTTCCTAAAGTTTTCTTATTATTACTTGAGTGGATTTTTATTCCAAGACTTGGATCATTCTTGTTTGCATCTTAAAACAAACTTTTAACCTTGTTGGATCCAAGAAAACAAGTTTCCAAAATGATCTATGAAAGTTTTCTTTTAACTTTCCTATAGAAAACAATTCCTGAAAATAAAGCCAAGTACCTGTTTTCTACCATTGTCTTCACCAAGCTATAAATTGTTATATTATGGTTTCTTGACTTTTAATTAATCCTTGATATATATACTACCAAACTATAAGCTTAGTTTTATTTTTGAAAAAATAAAAACTATCTTTTGCTTGTTGTTTTTGTGGTATGAAATTAAGGCAGAAAAAGACAGTTTTTGAGAAACAGATAAAAACAGAAAGTATACCTTTTCCCACATTGTTTTCATAGCCTTAAACTATTTCAAATTTGTTTTTAAAACATGTTTCTGAAAGTATAAACATGGTTAACACATCCATACTTTTAAAATTTTGGAAAGCAATTGAACCCTGAAAACAAACTCAACTTTTTGAACTTTTGATCTGTTTTCCAACACTTAAAGAATTTTCTGAATTTTCGGAACAGTAACAGATACGATTTTGGGCAGAAGTTTCCATTGCCTTCCCTTGCAAGATTCGAAGTGAGACCTTGTCCCTTGTGTTGACTACAACTAGTACTCCATCTTGGATGCTTGACCTTGCTTCTAGAAGCCTTAGGCATGAAGATAAGAGAGGATAGATATGGTGACTAGGATAGGTATGGGCACACATGCATCTTAGATATTTTTGACTTTTCCACTTGTCCCTTGCCTCCCCTTGCCCCCAAAGGCCAACCTTGCCCATGTCACATGTGTACTTGAATAGGACACCATGTGCACTCAAATGGAAAATACCAAAAAGTCCCTTGAACACCTCTTATGCCATCAAATGGTAGGGATCCAATGCCACACTTCCATTTTTGCCCTTGACCCTTGACCCATGCCATTGATCTTTCCTCACTCCAAAGGCCAACCTTGACTTGCGCCTTGGTGGTCTTGCCCCTTGGCCTCATTGCCTTATTATGAGGTGACCATCTTGCCCCTCCACCTCACTCCCTCTTCTATAAAGATCCCAAGACCATTTCCTTGCTCCATAGCCCTCCTCCACCTCCCTTCACTACCACACTTAATCCCCAAGCTGAGAGAGCCTTGAGCCAGCCTTGTGAGCTCCATGAGCTCCAAAATCGCCGCCGGCCATTTTTCTTAAACCGAGGTGAGGAACCTCAAATCCCTGCAGATGTTGCCTGTGGTTTTGAGCTTGTGAAAAATAGTTTTCGTGCAGATTAATTTCTAGAAAAATTCACAGCACTAGGATTATGTTTTCCTAACCATGTCCCGTTGGAAGATCCAAGTTTGCACTTTTATTTTTGTCACAATACCTGTTTTGCCACAGACTGTCTGTTTAGCCATTTTTGGCATAACTTTTTGGATCTGTATCCGTTTTGGTCAAATCAAATTGTTTTGAGTAGCCTATGAGTAGATCTATCCATAGGACGTGGCCTTACATCAACGCCAGTTACCAAATGGAAATGACATCCATTTTGGTAAAAGACCAGTAGGCTTTTCTAGACCTTTTATAAGGAGTTTAAAAATGATTTTTGAAGCAAATCCAATTGGATGAGTTTGGTATTGACTCTATCTATCTCATCCTAGATTAGATTAATTTTTGAGGCTAAAGATTATTTTTGGTGGACAGATCTAGAAACAGCAGCTTTTCTGTTTTGTTTTCTTTGTTTGTTTTTGTTTGAAATGAAATGTTTGGTTGTTTTAATCTTGCTTCCTAACTTGTATAGAGTTGCTAGGACTTGTTATTAAGTTGTTTTCTTGCAGTACATCTACCTTAGAAAGTGTGTGCATGTTTGGAAAGTCAAATAGAAATAGGAATACCATTTGTTATTTTCCTAGTTTTATTATTTGGATTGTTGTGTGGGCAAATCCTTGTAGCTTTGTTGTACCTAGATTTTTGTTGTGGTTATGATAGATCAAGTACCACTTTGGTACTGTTATTTCTCTGTTATTATCTCTATTAGCTTACACCTTATTTTATAGCAAAGCATGTGTAACATTTGTTGTTTGTTTTCTAGTACTTATTTCACTAGTTGTGTGAGCAAATCTTTGTGTGCTTGTTACCTAAGTTTTTGCTATGATTTTGGTGAGTCCAGTACCATTTTGGTACTGTGATTTATATGCTATTATCTTCATTAACTTGCATGTGATCTTATAGCAAATCATGAGTAGCATTTGTTATTTTTCTAGTGTTTATTCTTTGGAATTATTGTGAGAGCTAGATCTCTGTGTGAATGCCTTGATAATTTTTGTGCTATGTTTGCTATAGATCCAGTACCATTTTGGTACTGTTATTTTGATGCTTTTGTCTCTGATAGATTGCATGTATTTTTAAGGTGAAGCATGTGTAGGTTTTGTTATTCTTATGCACTAGTCTTGTATGCACTAGAATAAATAGCCTTGTTTTATTTATTTTGTTATTCTCATGTTTGTCATGAGTAACCAGAGGCTTAGTACCTCTTTTTCCTTGGTATTAGTGGGCCCATAACCCACTGGTCCCATTGCATCTTGGTTGGGGATGAACATTCCCAACTATGCACATGTGAGAAAATAACATGTTTTTAATTATGTGGTTGATAGGATATTTTCCACCATGGAAAATATAATGGTTTGTTTTCACTTATGCAAGTGAGAAGTTTATTTCTTATAAGGATCTACTAGTATGTTAGGTGTGATCCATTTTTTAGCATAATATTCCTTAGGAGTAACTTGTTAAGAAATGATTCACTATTGAGTGCTAAATTAAATTGTTTGCAAATAAACTAAATTCCTTTTGATTGATAGATTGTTTGTGAATGATTTTAAATTGAGTGTTTGGATTTTTGAAAAGGTTTAGATAACTTTTCTTTTATTGCATAGCTACTGGTTGTGTAAGTATACCTTGCTTGCTTGCTAGTAATTGTTTAAGAAAAACATAAATTGCTAGAATTAATTTATGCATGTTTAATAGTTGTTTCATGGGATTGTTTTGATGTTTGTGATTACTAGCATGTGTAAGTTTTGTGTACTATTATTAGGTACATTTTATGATCATGACTTGCTTGTTTAGAATTAAGCATCATAGTAACCTTGTTTGCTTCTCTAGTGATGAACTAGTGTCACCACTAGAAAATGGTGATTTTTGCTATAGTATTTTCATCTTTTATTTCATAAGTGTATGAGTTTATTATAGCATATTTATGAATTTATTACTTCTGTTATGATGCCATGAATTAATTAGTTGCTTGTGCTATAGTCGTAGAATACAAATATTCCTTATAGCATGCTTGTGTAGATTTGCATACTAGTGTGTTATTAGTGCATTCCTGTTTTTATGCTTTAGATAGGAGTATTTTCTGGAGTGATGATTGTTTTTTAGATTATTTTTATGACTTGTTATCCTTGTTTTTAGCTACTGGTTGTTTGCTAATTTTTCATAATTGATGGATTCCAAAACCTCTAGTAAACAAGAACATAGTGAATAAATAGTCTATTCAATTGTGGTGTGTTTGCTTGTTGTTTGGATTTTGTTGGAGTGTTTTACCTTAGCATGAGTTTATACTTGTGTTGTGCTTGTGTTTAAGAGTATCTTGTGAAACTAAAACATCCAACTAAAATCATGAACACATAAAGTGATAGTTGCTTGTGGTGAGTAATACCCACTGCCATGGGTATTATTCTGTCTGTTTGTTTTACCTTAGCAACCTAACCTTTTGCACCCACAAGCTATATTTTTAGCTTCTTGTATATCTTATGAGAGTGGTACACCACTCCATATATGGTATGTATGATGTGGGATATGGTTTTCTAAACCATACATAGTGCATGACGATAGTTTTGGACCGTGAGAGTTATGTGAGATAGTTTTCGCGTTATCGTTTCGAGAGAACTCGAGAGTGAACATTTGTTGCTGTATGTGTTTCTTAGCTTAGTTGTTTGTACTTTAGACCTGAGTGTGTGTCTTTTATTTCCTTTACGACGCTAGAACGCGAAGAAGAAGAAGAAGCAGTTGTGGAGCTGTGCGTCAAGTTCAAGTTGCTTCAAGGCCAGGGACATTAAGAGACTTCAGGCAAGCCATCCTGATGCTTGCTGATACAATACTTATCATTATCTATCATGCATGTTTTACCTGAAGTTTTACCAAACTTTATTATCAAAACTATTTTTGATGTGGCTATTACTACTATACTAGTATATAGGTTACTATTATGCCAGTAGTTAAAACTTGGTAATACCAAGCCCATAAGCCACCATATGGTATTTATTACCATCAAATATACTAGTCCCTAAGTGGACACCCTAAAATTTTGATTCTACAAAACAAAGGCTGTACGGAAAACCCGGAGAAAAGGCGGATCCTTATTCTCCGGAGGAATGTGGAAGTGGTCATTTTTGAGAAATTGGTGTTTTCAAAAATGACACATAACCTAGTCTTCGCCGGACAACCTTTACCGTACTGCCACTCTACCCCTATATGGGTATGGGGCCTATCTAGATGCTTGAACTTGTTAGTGTATGCTTTATTCCAAAGTGCTATAGAGAAGCGGATTCTCTGAACCGAAGTGTCGCCAGGAGAGGGGAAACGGGACATACACAGTGTGGGATTAATTTTCCCTCCGATGCGACAGCTGGGCCTCCCGGCTAGGCAGGGTGGGACCTGGTGCCGGGGAGAACAACCCATCTGAAGGAATGAGCATATACTAGCTTGTGTCAGAGTGGACAGTTAGGATCAACTTCTCTGGTGCTTGCATATCGCTGTGACGATCCATGGGTGGTCCATGGCAGAGTTTTGGATCTAGTGGATGTGTACACCTCTGCAGAGTACAACTTTTTCGAAGAAGCCGCGTCCTCGGATATGGACAGTTGAATGGCCATGTAGCTAGCATTGTGTCAATGTTTTCAAAAAGGATTTTTGGAAAGGAAGGGTTGATCTTGTGAAGTTCGGAAAGGAAATGGAAACTTATACCGTGGAGGTATCGTCGATGATGAAAAGCCAGATGCTGTTATACAAAAACAAAAATGTTTTGCAAAGAAAACCTTTTCTACTCTAAGCAAGAATTCTGGAAACTGATTCCAAGAAGTTTTGCAAAGAGAAAATATTCTTTAACAGATTTTTACAAAAACTCTTGTACACGTGAGATCTACAAGAGAAATAAAACTATATTATTTTCTTCTGAAGTATCTTCAACGAAGATACAGATTAACCTGACTGCAACTGTGGTGTCATCATATATGAACACCATTGGTAGTGAACCCTATTTATAGCCTACCTATTCCACCATATAAGCATAGTTGCATGTTGGTAAGTGACATGATGGATGTCTTGCTGAGTACATTCAAATGTACTCATTATGGTTTCGCCCCTGGTATCTACTTATCAGATTTGGAGAAGGAGCCTCCAAAGGAGATCTATGAAGAGAAGTACGGAGTTGACAGGCTTTGCGAACTAGGATCGTCTCCGGGTCAGCAGCCTGTAGGTTAAGGCGTGACTTGGGCTCAACTACGTTGTGTTTTATTTGTCTTCCGCTGTGTTTGTTATGTTGCCTGCCCTTTTGGCAGTTGCTTTAAACTTGATCATGTGATCATTTGTGTAATACCTTTATGTATTCGTGTAATGGATGATGTATTTCTGTATGCCAACTGTGTATGTTGTTCACGACTGATCTTTCTGGGATCGTGAATGTATGCATACGTAGGGTTTCAGACTGCCGGTCTGGGGTCCTTACAGAGAACATTCTCAATTGATAAATCATTTGAGATAGCCACCTTGCCTCGTCCCAATACCTTAAGCTCGGACTTGTCACCAATAGTAACGCAATTGAGATGAGGTAATGGAGGTTCAATATCACTCATTGCGTCATGGCTTCCGGTCATATGTTGGGATGCACCACTATCCACTGTCCATCTATTTGACCCGGAAGCATTTCCCTACAAGAGATCAGTTTCTTGATTTAGGTACCCATCCTTCAATGGGTCCTCTTTTGTTAGTAACAAGGGTCTTGGGAACCCAAATAGTCCAATGATAATCATCACCATAAGAAGTACCAACATATTTAGCATAAACATGTCCATCTCTAGATTTCATAAGAACATAAGATGGGTTATATTTTCCGGCGAAGTCATTGTGAGTGATTCTCCCCCTAGAGGTATCACCACCCACAATGGAGTTGGTCTCCTTCTCTTTGGTCACTTATCCCTCTTTCACAAAGACAACATTTTGAGAGGGAGATGTGACCCTCTTGGATTTCTTATTTGACTTGGAAACGAAACCAAGTCCTTCTTTTCCTTTCTTGGCTCCTTGAGAGCTTATGGCATCATTGAGGATTCTCTCTTTCCCTACAATGTTAGTCGTAGTGCAAGAGGTAGGCATGATAGCAATGCTATTAGAGGAAGATATCACTTGTTTATTAGATTGTTGAGCTAGGAGGTTGTTCTGAGACTTGGTGAGTTTGTCATGAATTTCTTTAAGAGACATGAACTCCTTTTTTAGTTTTTCATGATTCTCAAAAAGTACTTCATGAGCTACTCCTAGATTCAACTCCTCTTCTTCAAAGACTTTAAGTAAAGCAAGAGATTTTTCGTTATCTTTCCTAAGCTTGGCAAGAGATTTTTCATTATCTTTCCTAAGCTTGGAAACACTAATAGCATAGGTATCTTGTAGATTAGATAGTCTCTCTTCGAGAGAGGCTCTCATGGATCTTTCTTTTTCGAGAGCTTTAACTAGTTCATCGTCATGGTTCTCATGGCTACCGCCATGGCTCTCCAAGGTCATGATGATCTCCTCCTTCTCATCTATGAGAGAGTTAGCATCATCAAGTTGCCTTAAGAAAGCCTTTACATTTTCTTTAGTTTCACCTTGAAGACTACATAACCAAGAGCCTAGATTCTTAGCCTCCTCATCATCAACAATGTTTTCAACACAATCCAATAACGAGGGAGAGCTAGTGACAATAGACTTGGAGGTGGAAGATATTACCGCGGTGGCTTTTGCCATGAGACATGTAGGTCGGATTGATGCCTTCTCATTGGGGGATTCAAATAGAGAGACCGATGAAGAGGAAGTCGTAGCTATGGCGACGTGGGCAACACCTACGACTTCATCTTCTCCTTCATCTCCGGAGTAGTATGTTTCCCATGTGGGGCCTTCTTGAACATATAGAGCCCTTGGGACTCTTCTAGCGAGGTTCTTGTTTTGTGGAGCTTTGTTCTTGTCCTTGCGAACAAGATTCCATTCATTCTCTTCTCTTGGATCAAAGGGACACTCTTTGAGGAAGTGACTTGCACTTCCACAATTGTAGCATGTCCTTGGCCGCTCCCCTTTCTTACTAAAGATCTTGTTCCTTGAGGGTCTAGGAGCACCGGCCTTGTGAGCCTCCCATCTCTTCCAATGCCCTTGCATGGCAAGAGCGATACACTTATGGGAACCCTTGTATGTATCTTCATATTTGGATGATTAAATGCTTGCATTGCCTTGGAACAAAGAGTCAAGTTTATCCCAAGCTTCCTTGGCGGTCTTGATACCGCGGATATGTTCAAGATGTTCTCTTGGGAGAGCCTTTTGGATAGTCACAAGAGCGGTCTTGTTGAGTTGAAATTCCACATCCTCTCTTGGAGTCAAGTTGCTCGGATCATGAGGGTGGAATCCATGGAGAATGCTTCTCCACAAAGCGGTGCAAGATCCTGAAATGTGAGACTCCATATCGAACTTCCAAGAAGAGAACTCGTTAGTGTTAAGCATGGGAGGAACTCCAACATTAACAATGTGTGGCATTGTGGAAATGGGATGAATGGTGTCATAATTGGGAGGTGGTGGAACTTTAGAGTGAGACCCCGAACCGTTAGCCGATTGAGACTTGGAGCCTTCGGAGCTCCCACCGCTCTTTGCGTTTTTATCGGCTTTAGCTTTGGCTTTCGCCTTAGCTAAGGCAATGTTAGCTTCCATTTCGGCGATGTCCGGGAGGGACTCTTCATCCGAGCTAACATCATTAGCGGTGAGAGGTGGTTCCTCGGACTCCTTGGTTTTCCCCATCAAGGCCTCCATCATTTTCTTGATGCTAGAAACCTCCGAGCTAACACTAGAGCTAACCATGGACAAGTCGGTTTGGATGGTTCCAACCGTTTCTTGTAGGTTAGATATAGTGTCAACCATTTTGGCGATTTCCGCATTAGAACTTTCGGGGGCATTTTCATTGACCATTGTACTCTTGGGCGGTTAAGCCCTTAGTAAAAGCCGAGGCTCTGGTACCAATTGAAAGTGCACTATGGTCAACTAGAGGGGGGGTGAATAGGTTGACTACCCATTTTTCTTTTCTTTTCCTTTTAGTGGGGCTAAGAAAAATAAGATAGGGTTCTCTAGATGTGCATCTAGGTGAGCAACCTATGTGTACAAGATAATATGTGCAACGGAAGTAAAGCGTAAGGTAGCAAGACAAACAACAAGTGTAAACAAGGAGACAAGGATATGATTCCCGTAGTTCCTTCTCAAACAGAAGTACGTCTACGTTGGAGAGGTGGGGAGCCACCTAGGCACTCCTCAATAGCACGGTTGTGCACACCTTGTTCTCCTTAAGCTTCTCCGGTGAGGGAGATTCTCGTTTCCACTATGAGGTCGACTTCAAGGCGTTGGCCAAACCTTTACAAGGGCTCGAGGTCACTCCACAAGATGGATGGAGGCTCTCAAGCAATCCGTAGCTTCTTGCAACAAGGTGGAAGCTACAAGCACAAGATCTACTAAGGTTTCTAGGCCTCAAGTAGGATTCTAGATCTACTAGGTTGTGGTGGATGGATTTGAAATTCCTTTGGTGAAAGTGTGGATCTAGGTCTCCTCTAGCTCTCCACCAAGTATGGAAGTGATTGGGTGGACGGAGTGGGAGATCTAGGTGGATGAAGCTTTCATTAATGGCTAGGAGAGAGAGTGGGAAAATCTTGGCATTTATGAGGAAGGGGAAGGGGTATTTATACCCCTTCCCATTAAGTGGCTGTTGCAGTCCAGGAGCACCGGAGGCTCCGGTGGTTTCACCGGAGGCTCCGGTGGGCTTCTATCATTTGCGCAGCAGCGCAGCGCACCTGCTCCCTTTTGGATGGCCACGGGGCGGAGGCTCCGGTGGAGATGGCGGAGGCTCCGCCCACCGGAGCTGCAAGAGAGGCTCCGGTGAAGCCTCCGATCTTATGCACCCGAACTAGTTTTTGGCGGAGCCCCCACTGGAGGCGCACCGGATGCCACTGTGCACAGGGCCACGTTGGGGCCACCGGAGCTCCACCGGAGTCTCCGGTGGAGCCTTCGCTCTTATCCAACATAGCAAGGATTTGGCGGAGCCTCCACCGGAGGCGCACCGGATGCCACCCATGCAAGGGCCCTGGTTTGAAGGCAGCGGAGGCTCCGGTGGAAAGGGCGGAGGCTCCACCCACCGGAGGTTCCGCCCTGGCCTCCGCTCGTTTGCTCCAGAGGGAGGTTTGGGCGGATCCTCCACCGGACCCGCACCGGAGCCTGGGTCGGAGCCTCCTGTGGTTTCACCGGAGCCTCCGCTCCATGCACAAAATAGCTTCCCAGATTCCTTTCTCCTAGCTCTTTTCATTTTAACCAAACACGCGGCCCATAGAATTAGTGAACTTGATTAACATGGGCATTTTCATATATCAAACAAACATTAGATCAAATAGGTATGTTGTCATATAATTACCAAAACGGACGATGATCTTTCAATCACCACCGCCACGTCGCTCGCCGCAGAGACACCCGCGCAGTCCACCTTCCAGGGCCGCCACCCCGACTTCCACGACCTCAACCCGAGAGGAGGGTGAGACAACACCGTGAGATCAACGAATCGGGTGAGGTAGGAAGGCCAACGATCCAGGTCCGCGTGAAAGATATCGGCAGCCAATAGGAGACGATCCACGGATCTCCACTACCAAATGCGGTCGCCGACCGGGCGCAGCAACAAGGCCTGTCAGGCCCAGACCAGCCATATCGTGCAGATCCGGCCCATATCAGACACGACTCGCCCCGCCGCTGCGATGCTGCGCCAAAGCCGCCGCCACTGTCCATATACCAGCCTATCATCGGCCCTACCAAGTACCGACGCCCTCTTCGCCAAGCACCGCCGCCGGTCGGTTTGAGCCAGAACCACCGGAAGCCCGCAACACACAACGCCATCATGGGTGCGCAAGGAAAAGCACGGAGCGGCCAGGAGCGTGTCCGCCTCCCTTCAGCGGCCAGGAGCGTGTCAGGCCTAGATCGGGCCCTCCTGGCCTAGATTCGGACCGCCCTGGAGCACGCCATGCCAGCCACCGTCGTCGCCTGCCGCCGCCCTTGGTGCGCCGCACAGCTCCCGGAGATCAACCCTGCCTGCAGACAGCCACCGTTGTGCCACCTGCCGTCGGAAGGTTGGGTCTTTACCTCCTGCGCCACCTGCGATGGTCGTCGCCACCATGACGCGCAGCTCCACCACAGGCGCGCCCAGCCGCCTACACCAGGTATCCACGCCGCCACCCAGGAGCCACACCGCCGTTCCCCTGGACCAACACGACGCCCAAGCCGGACATCTTGGCCCGCGCCATGACACTCGCACGAGGGAGAAGGAGAGCCCCACCGCCGCCAGCGCCCGGCCTTCGGCCGGCGACGCCATCTGGCGGTAGCGAGGAGATGGAGAGGACGGGAGAGAGGTGCTAGGGAGCGACGCGGAGGGAAGGGGAAAGTTTTTTCGCTCGGCCCCTTCTAGGCCCCGCTTGGTTCATCGTTTACATCCTCTCCTCATGCAGCCCGACCTATTCCACCATGAACTCCTACAACTCCCAGTGGCTCTATTTTTTTTAGAGGGTATACAATTGCATACCTGATTTTTATAGAAGGAGAGAGATAACAGTACAAGAGGTCGACAACAAAAGTTACAGGCAACTCAGTTGTCGACACACTCACTCACACAAGCCTAAGCAACTACTCTCGAAAGATGACTCCCACTCCGGCTTCGGCAGCCACCCAAAGCTTTTGGTCCAAGAAGATTCTAGCTGCAAGCTCCGCTTCGCTCCTGAGTTGACTAGTGTTTCCAAACACCATAGTATTGCGTTGCTTCCAAATGTTCCAGCAAACTAGAGTCGCCAAGGAATCAAAAGTTTTTCGCTGCTTGTCTCTGAATCTATCTCTAACTGTCAACCACCAGTTTTCTAGTGTGTCCAAGCGGGTGGGGATAGGAATTGGGGCATGCAGCTTCTGGGAGTATAACCACCAAACCCGTCTCACGTAAACACACTGAGCCAGGATGTGGTCCGCGGTCTCAATCTCCTATAGAAATAGCAGACACGTATCCGGCTGGGCCTAAAGGCCATGCCTCGCCCTCCTGTCCGATGTCAAAATCCTATGTTGAAGCACAAGCCACATAAATAGCTTGCACTTCGCTCGGGCCCAACACTTCCATACCCCATTGGCGAGTGGAAGTCTGATGATACCTTGCATAAGCATTTTGTACGTGGAGCTTGCCGAGTCGACCCCTCATGCCGAAGCTGGCTAGCTGAACTCGTCCTCCCTCGTCTCCTCCCTATCCATCCTCTGGATGAATATCCAGAGATTAATGCATTGGGCTTCCATTCGCAAATCAAGCGGGGGCTTAATGTCAGCCAGCCATCTGTTCTCTCTCAAAGCCTCATAGACCGTCCTTTTATTGGTCGTTCTAGTGTTGACCGCCTCCCTCAAGAGCAGAGCTAGGTCTCCAACCGCGTGCCCATCCAACCACCTGTCCTTCCAAAACAGGGTTTTCCTCCCATTCACCACTCTAATCTTCACCATTCTATTGAAGACTTCTGCAGCCATGGTATCCCTCAGTACTAGAAGCCCTTGCCAAGGTCAAGACCCATCGGTTCGCCTTAGCCACTCCCATCTGACTCGGAGAGCTAAACCATGAAGCTCAAGGTTCTTTACTCCTAGTCCTCCAAAAAATGTTTGTTTGCAGACATTTTCCCATGCCACTAGGCAATCACCTCCTAGAGTATGTTCCGAACCGGACCAAAAAAGTCCCCTCATCCATTTGTCAATTTCTTCCAACAGCCAACAAGGGGCCTCAGCCACTAACAACTGGTGAACCGGCCTCGCCGCGACCACTGCTTTTTCTAATTTTAGTCTTCCCGCCTTGGCAATCATCCCACTTTGGCAAGATGGTACACACCTCAGGACCTGGTCGAGCAATGGCTGCCATTCTCCTTTTGACAAAGGCCGCAATGCTAACTGGAGCCCGAGGTATTTTATTGGAAACCCCACAATGTTACAGTTCAGCACCCGTGCTACCATAACCTCATCAGCCTCCTCTCCTCGAATGAGCGTTGCAGAGGTCTTGGCATAGTTGACTTGCAAGCCCGAAGCTTCCCCGAAGATGTGCAAAAGTTGCCTCGCCGCATCAAGATCCCTCTCTAAGGGCTTAATGAAGAGTACCACATCATCAGCCTAAATGGACACACGTTGTTTCGCTGTGCATCCCGACAGGGGGCAAATAGACTTTCCTCAACAGCCTTGGATATTGTGCATGTGAAAACCTCCATTGCCAAAATGAACAACATGGGGGAAATAGGGTCCCCCTGTCTCAACCCTCTAGCATGAACAATTCTCTTCCCTGGCACTTCATTTACTAGGATTTTTGTACTCGCCGTACGAAGTAGAATGGATATTAGTCCACACCAAGCCTCACTGAATCCCATCTTCCATAACACTTCCAGCAGAAAGGGCCAAGACAAGGAATCAAAAGCTTTGGCAATGTCAAGCTTCAAAAGCACTCCCTTCTCCCTCCTGGTGTTTATGTTTTGAGCCCTAGTGGCTCTATGAAAACAGCTTATAAAGTTATAATATACTTAGGCGTAAGGTGAAATCACTCCTATTCTTCCATGATCTTGACCATTCGATGAATAATTCGCTACCTCGTGTGAATACCCTATGCATACTCATATCTAATGGATCCCCAAGACAACGCCAAGGATGATCAATAATATGGCCAAGATACCGAGAAGTAAGAAGAAGAAAAAGAGGAGAAGGTGCCCAGAGTCTAGAGCCGCCGGCTGATCCGGCGCCACCCGCAGGACCATCTGGCTCCTGAAGCCCGCAGCGCTAGGCGCAAACCCCAGATGTCGGTCTATCCGGCGCCAGGTGGCGAATGATTCGGCACATCAGATGCCTGACGGTAGCTACCGACACCAGAGCGGCGGCTCTCGGCTGCAACACGCGCAAGCGCGCCGAACGATCCGACGACTGAAGACTCTCCCAGAAGATGAAGCGCCGGACCATCCAGCGCCCCGACGCCGGTCCGTCCGGCGACAAGGGCCAGACCGTCCGGCTCATGGACTCCAGCTCCCCTACACCAGCAACCTAGCGCCAGCATCAGTCGCCGGATCGTCCGGCTCCTTGCGTGCGAGAAGAAATAGGGCCATCAGCCTTGTAACTTCGCCCTCCACCTACCCCTTCGTCCTTGGCACTATAAAAGGGACCCCTAGGGCCCAAATCTAGGGCTGGAGAAGAATTTGAGATTTGGGAGTTTTTCTCCCCCATCCCTCTTGTGAGTGTACTCGTTGTCTCGTATGATGATCATTTAGGATTGTATACTCTTCTATTGAATCGATTGGATCGTATCAAGACATACATTTAGATTGTGACTCTTTCCCCTCGGGATTCTAGTAGTGTCTTCCCAATCTTTCACAACTAAACCTTAAGATTCTATTGGCTCGGTGGACCCGTCGAGAAGTTGAAGTGGTTTCAGCAACAGTAAGTTTGACTTGATTCGTAAGATCCGGAGGCTACCCTTGGGGTGTGTTGCCGAGAGATCGAATCGGTAGGTCTTGCTAATTAACTTGGTTCTTGTGTGTTCGATTTGGGTTTTGCAATCTCTCCATGTTCTACATGTGTTCTTCGTCGACCCTTGGTCCATTCATGAAGATCGGGCCATCCAAGAGGATGACGCCTCATCATATGGTATTAGGGCCTCATCATCTTCCGGCCACCGCGTTGCTCTCTCAAGGGCGACACAGGTGGCGTCTCGAACCCTCCCGCCGCCGCTGGGGGACATCATTGGGCAAAGCCAGTGTGGCCGACGGCGGCAGCGGGGCTTTGGCTCACATAGGATCTAGGTCTTGGGGGTGTTGACCGTGGTTGTGGCAGGCACGTTGTTGTGGCGGCGGCAGTCTTCAGGGCGTCGTCAGTGTGGCCTAAGAGTCTATGTGATGCATATACGCGGCTTCTGGAGCAAGGAGGCTCCACGATGAGGCTGCCTCATGTGTGGTGGGCTGCCCGCAGGAAAAATGCAGAAAAATTGCATAGGGATTGAATGTATGTCATAGTTGTCATAAAAATATAGGAATTTTTCCAAGAGGTCTCACATCTTGTTAGGAATCCTATAGAATTGTTGTGTAGGAAGGAATTTTGGAGTATTCAGTACTTTGAATCTTTGGATTAAATGGACAGGAATAAAATCCTATGTGTAAAAATCCTATACAATTCCTTTGGAAATCCTTTAAATCAAACAGACCGTATGGTTGTTGCTTTATTTATAAAGGGGGCGAATTCACTTAGTAAGAATAGCTCCAGGAGCACATTGTAACACCATATACACGTTGTGCTCTGGCGCCCACCTCTAGCCTCCCTCTAGCTTCACTCTAGCCCCCGCGCCGCCGGCCACTCCGGCCCCGGCGCCCACCTCACCTCGCCGGCAGCCACCCCGGCCCGGGCGCCCACCTTCCCTCCCCCTTTCTTCCTCCCTCCCTTGCCTTCGCCATACCATGGCCGGAATCCCAGCGAGTCCCGCATCTGCTGCCTCGGGTGCTGGCCGGAGCGGCGAGCGCCTGGCGGTGTCAGGCATGGGTCTCACGGCGGACTCCTTGCCTCCCGTGAGCCCAGGAGTGTAATCAGGGGTGGCCAGAGCGGTGGGGGCGCGCAGCAGATCTGGGAGCAGCCTCGCTCTCCCAGAGGTCGCATTGGCGGCGTCGAATGGAGCGGCACGAGGATGTTGGTGCCTATCGGCCGACCTCGCCGGGAATGAGTGGACTGTGCTTCAAGTGTTTTCAGCCGGGCCACTTCAAGAAGGACTGCACGAACAAGGTGGTTTGTCTCCGGTGCGGGGTCGCCGGACACTTTGCGGTGGACTGCAAGAGGCCAAGAAGCCCTGCTTCGGCGTCGGAGGAGGAGCTCCGCCGCGAGGCCCTGATTAAGCAGGCTCACCTTCGCTCTCGAGTTCCCCGCCCCAAGGACAGGCAGCTGGTCAGCCGGCCCTGGGAATCCGCGACCCCACCCACCCGCGGAGGCTTGCCTCTCCTTCCCTCCCAAGCATTCACGTCCAGGAACACGCTTGGCCTGTGGTGTCTTCAGGGCGGACGGTGGCGCCGCGACAGGTGTTGCCGGGTGAGGACGGACCTGAGGACATTTGCATCGTCCGACGCTCTTCGCGCATCAATGAGATCTAGAGGCGGCTACATTTCGCGGTGGTGGTCACCGTGGGTGGACACCGACCGGGAGTTACCTGTGAGCAGGTTCATGAGGCCTTGGAGCGCTGCCGCAGCATCCCGGCGGGCCAGTTCTCGGATCATCTTTTCCAACCGTAGGATTTCCTCGTGGTTCTAGCCACCTACGAGATCAGGAACACAATCATGGAGAGGCCGCAAATCGAGCACACCGGCTTCACCCTGCTCTGTCGTCCGTGGAACCGCCAATAATAGGCTGCGTGGGTGCCGATGCGCACCCTCGTTAACCTGGTGATCGAGGGCGTGCCGCCGCATGTTTGGGAGCGCGAAGTCATCGAGGACCTCCTGGGAACCTCGTGTGTCGTGGACACGCTCTCTGCCGAGTCCTACAATCACTCCAACCTCGCTTTGCTGCGCCTCTCAGCCTGGTCGGAGGACCCAGCGAGGATCCCAGTGGCACGGACTTTGGTGATGCCAGAGCCGGAGGAGGGTATGGGCTTGCAGGTTGCCATGCCGTAGGACGCGAGCCTCAAGCTGGATACTCTGAGGTACAAGGTGTTGATTCATTTCGATAGCGTGGACGAGGAGATCGGTCGCAATGACACCTGGGTGCTGATCGTCGGATTGGAGGCTCCCACTCGTGGAGACGGTGGTGTGTCGCCACGTGCCCAAAGTGGGGACAACAACCCAGTCAACGAGGCTTGGAGGGTTTCCAGGGCATTCAAGCAAGGAGCTAGTGGTGGCAGTGGGGGCTGGCACTACCAAACAACATGTCTCCCCTGACAAAGTTGGTCTGGTTGAGGTGGACCGTCCTGATGGCAGAGGCCAGTCGGGTGTCCCAGTCTTGGAGCCGTTGGTGGCCAGCGTTGCAACAGCTGGGGAATCCGTGGAGTTGGTGGGGAAAGCGGTCATGACCTGCCACGCGTTGCAGGTGGATTAAAGCGCGGGAGTGTTGGAGGATAGTGACAAATCAACCTTGGTGGCGGCGCCACAAGCTGCTGGAAGCTCCGAGCAGGGGGGGTCCCGAGGTAGTTGTCTCATCCTCGCTGGATGGAAGCACGAGACCTGAGGTGGGCCCACTAGAACAGGTGATTGACGAGGGTTCGGAAGACCGCTTCGTCCAGGTGTCACTTTCTGATGGGGTTTCTTCCTCGAGCCCAAGGGATGCATGCGGGGAAGTGGACCCAGGGGCTAGTGCAGACACGGACGAGTTGGTGTGCTCACTTGGCCACGATCAGTCATACGAGGGGCCCACTAGCAACATGAAGATTGCCGACTCGGCACACGCTGGTGAGGCTAGTAGTGTGGAGCCAGTGATGGACGGGGCAACGGCCAAGCTCCGTTCCTTCTGTGCGTCTATTCTGAAGACGCTGGCCCCACCTCTTCTCAAGGAGATGGAAGAGGCGAATCTCGTGTCCGGACCGGAGCCATGCACGCCGCGTGTGACAAGGCGCTCGACGACCACGGTCTCCACTACTGGCAAGAGGCCAAGGAAGGTGTCCACTGCAGATGCAACCTTGCTCAAGGCCCTGGGCATCTCGAAGCCATGGATGCCCGTGAGTGAGGAATAGATGCGTGAGTTCAGGGAGATGTTTGATGCCTCCCCGTTGCGAGAGCAGCAGTTGCGCGTGCTAGCGGTGGTGTTTGGCAAGAGCATGCCACTCTCCGAAGCCACGTCTGTAGATTTTGCGCCAGAGAGCATCTCAGTGTAGGTGTTGTAGCGTTACGAGATCGGAGGGGGAGTGTTGTCGATTTATGGATAGCACAATAAAAGTAGGGAGTTGGAACACCCGGGGATTGAATGAAACGACGAAGAGAGATTCAGTGAGAGAGTTTTGGGATACGGTACATGTAAATATCGTTTGCCTCCAGGAGACTAAGATGGAAGTTATTGATCTCTATATGGTGGCTCAATGTCTCAGGCCCTCTTTTGATGAGTTCGCATTCCTGCCAGCGGTGGGAACCAGAGGTGGAATTCTTCTTGCCTGGGACTCCACTATTCTGAGTATAACTAACATAGTACTTGACATGTATTCCATCACGGGTGAGGTCTATACACTGGATAGGAATGCTTGGTGGATCACTGGCGTCTATGGACCTCGGAGTACGGAGGAGAAGGTGGCCTTCTTGCAGGAGCTTGCTGAGCGTCGTGCGTTGTGCCCCGGGCCATGGTTGGTGGTAGGAGACTACAACATGATTCTTAGTGCTGCGGATAAGAGCTCGGGCTCCCTCTGCAGGGCAATGATGTCGAAGTTTTGGCATTTTCTTGGAGACCACGAGTTGAAGGACCTCTACTTGCACGGTAGGTCTTACACCTGGAGCAATGGATGTGTGGTTCCAACGATGATGAGGATTGACAGGGCACTTGTCTCGGTTGATTGGGACCTGTTGTATCCAGACTATATACTTCAGGCACTCTCTTCATCGACCTCGGATCATGCACCACTACATTTGTCGCTCTCAGCGGCACTAAGACCCAAGCGAAGGTTCCGATTCGAGACCTTTTGGACCAAGTTGGATGGTTTTGATGACGCAGTGCGTGAGGCTTGGCAATGTGATAGAACATTCGTTGATCATTTCATGAGATTGAATGTGTTGTTTAGGGCCTCGGCGACCCATCTGCAAGCGTGGGGCCAGAGAAAGATCGGTAATGTCAAACTACAATTGGAAATGGTCCATATTGTGATTCTAAGGTTTGATGTAGCCCAAGAGAGACGTGGGCTGTCTGAGGGCGAGAGATGGTTGCACAGAGCCCTGAAGCACCGCGTCTTGGGTCTTGCTTCACTGGAAAGAACGATCGCACGACAGAGATCTAGGGTATGCTCGCTGCGTGATGGTGATGCAAATACCAAGCTATTTCACGCGGTGGCAAATGGGATACGTACAAGGAACTTTGTCACTGCTGTCAAGGTGGACGAGGAGATACTCACCAGTCAAGAAAGTAAAGAGGAAGCATTCTTTAGAGATTACAAGAATCTGCTAGGGTGAATCCACACACGGGATTTCACACTGGACCTTGCAGAGCTGGGGCTACCACTATTTGATCTTGCCGAGCTCGATAGGGCACTCACAGAGGAAGAAGTGTGGCAAGTGGTTAAGGACATGCCATCTGACCGTGCGCCCGGGCCGGATGGTTTCATTGGTTGTTTTTATCAGAGAGCGTGGCCGGTGATTAAAGAGGATATCATCACGGCGGCGCACAACTGGTTTGCTGGTGATGGGAGGGGTTTTGGTCGACTTAATAAGGCCCTCATCACCCTTGTCCCCAAGAAGCAAGAGGCAATCTTGGTGGGAGATTATCGTCCGATAAGCTTGAGCCTTAGTTTTTCGAAGTTGTGTTCTAAAATACTAGCAAATCGCTTGCGCCCGCTCATGGGCAAGATTGTTAGCGCTAATCAATCGGCTTTCATCAAGAACCGCAGCTTGCATGACAATTTCCTTTTGGTGCGGCAAGTTGCGAGGAAGATCAACGTGAGGAAGAAGCCGACGACACTTCTTAAGCTAGACATTTCCCGCGGTTTTGACTCGCTATCGTGGAGTTTTCTGTTCGAGGTTTTGAGGCACATGGGCTTTAGTGAAAGCTGGTTGAGAAGGATGGCAGTGTTGATGTACATGGCAACCACCAAGGTGATAGTAAACGGGAGGTCTGGGAAGTCCTTCAAACACGCATGCGGCCTGAGGCAGGGTGACCCGGGCTCACCTGCTTTCTTCGTTATTGCCATGGAGGTGCTCACAGTGCTCATAGACAAGGCAACTCGGAGCAGCATTCTTGAACACTTGAGTAGTGTCACACCTCTATAGAGAATGTCGGCTTTCGCGGATGATGTAGTCCTTTTCTGCAAGCCATCCAGTGAGGATCTTATCGCCACCCAGGAGATCTTGAGAGTGTTTGGAGGAGCCTCCGGGCTGATAATTAACATGAGCAAGACCACAGCTACCATCATTCGCGGTTCTGAGACTGGCGAGCAGCGGGTACACAGCCTACTCAATTGTAAGATTGCTCGCTTCCCCATCACATACTTGGGCCTGCATCTTGCCTTAAGGCCTCTCACAAAAAGGGAATAGCAACCCATGCTCGACAAGGAAATCAAGTTCTTACCCTCCTAGCAGCGAGGCCTGATGGTCAGGGCGGGACGGTTGATACTCATCAAGGCAGTTATCGTTGCGATTCCCGTACACCATCTACTGATTGCTGAGGCGCCAGCTTGGCTACTCGATGAACTCATGAACTGGATGCGCGCATTTTTTTGGGCAGGCAAGGATAGGATCCATGGAGGGGAGTGCTTGGTGGCTTGGGACAGGATATGCCGATCACTTTGCTTCGGTGGCCTTGGAGTCAAGAATTTGAAGCTGCAGGGTCTTGCGCTGCGCGCCCGTTGGGAGTGGTTAGCACGAACAGATAAAAACAGACCATGGCAGGGGCTCCCACGTCTGAAGGAGAGAGCTACAGAGGAGATCTTTAACAATTTAGCTCGTATAATGTGGGGAATGGAAAATACACACTATTTTGGAAGGATCAGTGGCTTAATGGCCGGACTGTCGAGGATATTGCGCCGGATCTACATGCTCTTGTCGGCACCAGGAGGAAAAACTGTAGGACAGTCGAGAGAGGGGTACAGGGAAACGGTTGGATTGGTGACTTGACGATCCCACCTAACCGAGGACTTTGTGTGCAACTATTGAAACTATGGGTGGAGATCAGACGTGTGACTAGGAGTGAGGCGACACCTGATGAGTTCAGGTGGGCATGCTCGCGAGACGGTACCTACTCGGCCAGGGAGACGTACAACTTACTTTGTGAGGGCAGAGAGAATTTCATTGGCGCTGAGTGGATCTGGACGGCGCGTGCACCACTCAAGTGCAAAATATTCTCTTGGCTGGCACTGCAGTGTAGACTGTGGACTTCGGACATAAGGTGTAGGCACGGTTTGCAAGATAGCACGGCCGCATGCTTCATTTGTCTCCAGGAAGAGGATAACGTAGACCATATCCTAACCAAATGTGTTGACGCAAGAAGTGTGGCATCGGGTCTCTCGTGAGCTACGTCTTACAACAATGGAGATACCCCAACCAGGGCAAACGTTGGAGTCTTGGTGGGAAGTAAGAAGGAGCGATTTTCAAGGGGAGGCGAGAAAACGGAGCTTTGATACCCTGGTGGTTCTGACTACTTAGAGCCCGTGGAAGCATCGCAATGCCTAGATTTTTAATAAGCACTGGTAGAAAATAGGCCTTTAGTCCCGGTTGGCAAGGGCCATTAATCCCGGCCGTGCAACCGGGACTAAATATGCGCGACTAAAGGCCCCCCTTTAGTCGCGCATCTTACGAACCGCAACTAAAGGCCCGTCACGTGGACAGCTGGCGTGCGTCGGAGCCAGGAGGACCTTTAGTCCCGGTATTTGACACGAACCGGGACTACAGGCTATTTCGTTATTTCTTTAATTCAGTTGGGTTTCTAACTATTTTTCACTCACTTTTTTCACTCCCTTTTTTTCACTCCAATTTTTCACTCCCTTTTTTCAGAATTTTTATTATTTGCTTAGTGTCTAACTACAATTATCTCTAGTCAAATTACTTATTCGTGGTCAAACTTCCCGCTCGGTCACCCATCCTCTCACTACTCTAGCACTAGCACGCTTAACTTCCGAGTTCCATCCCGTCCCGCATCCAAGTGTTTCGCACGCATGTATGTGATACTAGTATCATATCAATCCTATTAACATGTTGGTCGATACCATATTTCTTTAAATCTTTTAATAAACAAAAGTAATGATGTAATTAATAATTTTGAATAAATAAATAAACATTAAATTTTTAATTTGTATTATTTCTAAAAAATATTCAAAAAAATAAAACTAATTTATTTTAAAATCTTAAAAATACAAATAATATATCAAAATATTCAGAAAAATAAAAATAATTCATTTTAAAATCTTAAAAATTTTCGTCCAACCTAAAAAGATGGTTATACCCTCCCACCAAACCTCATGCTACTACACTTGCCACAAAACGTTTCGAATAAAAAAAAAACTTGCTTCTCCTTCCCCTGTTCGGCAGGGGAAATCCACCGTGCCCCTGCATCAATGGCCGCACGCCCGCCCGGATCCTCCCGGAGATCTCGGCGCGCCCTTCTCCATGGCTACCTGGAGAAATTCCAGCGCGTTCCATCCCATCAACACTACCCTCTCTCCTATCTCACTTCCTGTTTCCTCCCACCCTCTGATCTAGAGCACCAACAGCTCCTCCCCCTCTCTTCGATCTACTTTTCCGGCGAGATGATTCCTCAGATCGAGACTCCTCAATAGGTAATATTGTGCGAGGATGCCATTCTTTGCACCGGCAGGCGACCTTGCTCAGGTTGCGCCTTTCCTGGCCTCTCTCCTCTTGGCCATTGTCCATGGTGGCTCCACCCACGACAGTTTATAAGGGCAGCGAGCGGGAGTCCACATGCCTTGCACGACTTTCCGGGAAGGTCCTTCGCCAACACAGGCAGCGCCTCACTGCCCTTCCAAGCCTCCCACGCACACGCACCCCTCCCCTGCCCAACGATTTCACCTTAGCAACTTCAAGGTCGAGTGGCACTTACCACCGGTATCTACTGGTCGTGAGTCATTATGCCGGTACGCCTCCTCGGTGAGAATCTCTGATTATGAATGCGCTTCTCCTGTATTCTGATGTGAACATCCTTTTCTACTTTAGTTTACTGTATGTGAACATCCTTTTCTGCTTCAGTTTACTGTTGTCTGTCTATGCTCTGTATGAAATTGTGTTGGGATGCAGCAATCGAGCTGTAGGACTATGTTCCATAGCTGTGCTCAATAACTTTTTATCATAGCCACGTAGATATTCAGAAGTTACAAATTTAAAAAATTGAAGTCAGTTTCTTCTCATGCTAGGAGTTATATTTGTTTTTCTTCAAGAAGTTCACTTCGTCCTGCACTCATGCCAACCGTCTCATGTGCATAGTATTCAGGCACACTATATAAAATAGGAAAAATTCGGTCAATTAGTCTCTTTATTAGTTAACATTTGCAATGCAATAATCAGCCAGCCCGTAGAAAGTATCTACATATCTTAAATTTCCAATGCCTCCACGGCTCCACCTCAACCAGGTCGATCTGTCGAATCATCGTAGACCGAGGCCCTCTGAACGCGCTCCCTCCAGCCTCCAGGTCGATCCCTCCTCCTCTCTTCTGCTCATGCAGCCTCGCCTCGGAGCAGCAGCATGAGCACATGGCATTCGAGGAGATTGCCGATATGGTGAGAGGGCCCTGATGGTTCGTCGTGAGAGGCCATGGCCGACGCTGCCACTCCATCGGAGACGGTGCTCCGCTCAGCAGACTGTTCCAGAGACAAAGACAGGGAGGAGGAGGAGGAGGATTGCTGCATCTGCCGGTCGAGGCAGCGATCTATTGAGGGGGCTCTGGTACTTCGTGGTGAGAGGCCATGGCCGCCCCTGACGCTAGATGCTGCGTGCAATGTATATTCTTGGCATCATTAGATATGAGTGATTATCTTATAATGTTGTTTCTGTGGCAGAGCGCGCTTTATTTCGTCTAGCTACCTCACTACTTATGTCTTGCGGGAATGATGCCTCACGTTTGCCATGTGAAAAGGTTTCAGAATTTGAGGTGATATTCTCATGCGAGCTCCAGAGTTTTGGTCTTGGGGCAGTGCATATGTTTTTGCTGGAATATTGACTGCAATTACTAGATAAATTTTCGAGAATATTGTCAAGGTGTTATAGATTAGTACTTTAGTAGTGAATAATCAGATGTAATCAGCTGCACGTGACATTAGTTTGTGAAGCTCTTTACTTTGAACTTCTAGAAAACAGTGTTAATTTCCATTTTCTCTTAAGGGTGGACGGTCCTACTGATTGCTGGAATGAGCTCATGCATAGCTGACAAAACAACAATTTGCATTGCATCAATGAAGGTTTTAATCTGGTAGTTATGCTGAAACAACAATGAATTTTATACTGGCAACTTTAATCACAAGTTGGTAACGTTGAAATGTGAAATCTCATTACTTATATGCCAATCTGAGTGAATACTGCTAATTTAATTATAAATTTCAATTTGGAGAGCATTGATGTAGTGCCTATATTAGTTTCCTCACATGGCTAGCTAGCCTTTCTGTTTGAAATAGGGAGCACCTCCTTGAAGAATTACTATCGGAGGCTTGAATAATAGACATGTTAACATCGACATGAAAGAGAAAAAGGTGCTGGAATAGAACCATGTCGTTGTTATCCAAACATAAAGCTTAGAAGAATTGAAGTTTGGTGCATGGGGGTGTTAAAAAATGATCATGGCCAGGTCATTTAGTATTACGAACCAACTTCGCTGATCACTCAAGAGTATCGGATTACATGGATTTGAGTAGCTAATTTGGGGATACAAAGTAGCATCAAGGGGATGGGGAATGGAGATGCGAGTCTATGGCAGAGAGGAAAGGAATTCTTACGAGGAAGAAGGGAGCCGCTATATTCGTCGATATCCTTCTCGATAGTCTCTTTGTCGCATCTTGATGTATATAAGTAACGATCGTATTTCTAGCCCGGTCATAACATTAAGTCAGCATAGGGTCTCATTCCTAGCTGCCAAAATGCTTATACAGGAAGCCACATCATGCCTTGAAGGTTTGAAACTAGCTCCGTCATGCAATCAACTGAAATGTAACCTGATCCTTCAAATGGACTTCCCTCTATTTTGATATATCAGAGGTGTGAGGCATTGCTAAGGTATTTCATTTGCTGAGATCGCCATATCACCAGATTGTTCTGTCAAGAATTAACACGAAAGGTAGTGTTGTTGCTACCGAGATTAGTCAATTAGGTTGTAGGGACTTGCTTCGTGATATTTTGCAAGGTGAGTGTAACACCTGGGGTGTTTCCCCAAGTTAGAAAGTTGGTTGTTTTTCTTTTGCTTTGCATCACATGCATCATATGCATTGCACCATGTTTTCAAAACAACTGAAAAGTTCAAACCAATTTAAACTTTCAAAACATGTCCAAAATTTCCAATTTAAAAGTTGCAAACTAAACAACTCAAATTGTTTTTCAATAGTTTTGAAGTTGAATTTATTTAAATTGCTTGTTAATAAAAATTCCTTTTTATCAACACCCTAATGGCAAACTCAAATTCAAATCAAATCCATGCTTGGCATGTTTCAAATGTGGGTTTAAACATTAAAATCTTGCAACCATTCAAATTCACTAAGTTTCATAGTTGTATGAGCTTATTGAATAATCTTGCTTAAATTAAAAAACTCAACTCTATATGAAACCCTATTTGAATTTCAAATAGCAAATTTCAAACTAATTGGCATTTTTCAAATTGTTGAAAATAAGTTAACATACCTTGATATTGCTGTTTTGTAAATCAAATAAAAATATTTCATAAAACAAAAACCCTCACACCTATTTCTATCCCTATCCTTTTCTTTTCTACAAAAAAAAGAAGAACAAAAGAAATAAAGAGAAAAGGTGAGCTGTGGGGAGGCAGGCCAGCCCCCACGGCCAGCCCACCTACAACCCACCTAAACCCAGCCCATTTTCCCCTCTTCCCCCAGCCCACCAGGCCTTCCCCCTCTCTCTGTTCAGCCCACCTTCACCTTCTTCTTCCTGTACGGCATCCCATCGGGGAGGTCCACGTCGACACCCCCTTGATGGGACGGACAGCAGCAGCCCTCCTCCTCCTTAAACCTCGACGCCACCCCCTCCTGCTCGCCCTAACCCTAGCCCTGCCTCCTCCCATACCGTCGCCAACCCCTTTTCTTCCTCCTTACTTCCCTCCGTTTCTCTGAACTCACTGCACCCACGGAGCAACACCGGAGCAGCCCACCGTCGCCGCAACTACATGGCCGCCCGTGAGCCAATCGGGGAGGTGGAGAGGAACCACCATGCCTCCCTCTTCCGCCTCGACAACAAGCACCAGCCTGAGTAGCACCAGGCCGTCCGCCGCTTCCTCGTTTTCAGTTCGGGCGCCGACGAATTTCTTCGAATTCCCGCCGTCTCGGACAACATCGAGCACCAACTACCATCTAGGCATCGCCCCAGTGAGCTCTCCTTTCGATTCCACCCCTGTCCCGACTCGTTTGGTTGGTGTACCTCTTTTTCCCCTCGATGATGGAGCTCTGTCAACCACGAACGCCATGGCTGCAGGCTGTTGCTGGAGGAGCTGCTCCCAAACTCGGCCCTCAGCCCGTGTTTGCATCCACCACATAGCAGCAGTACGCCCAGATGCCCTTGCTTCTGCGCCCTCGACCTCCAGCTCGCGCCAAGTTGCAGTCGATCTCCAACGCGATCGCACGGTGTGTCCTGAAACCTGAACTTTCTGTAAAAATTCAGTTAACACGGCACCACACCACTTCCTCCGTCAGTAGCGGGTAGAATCACAAAATGCAGTGTAGCGCACTGGTGCTGACCCTACGCCGCGCACCGTGAGGGGGTGGGTTCGATTCCCCCTCGCGCAATTCTTTTTCGGGATTTAACCAAGGGCGCTGGCCCACCCGTCATGGGCCGTGGCTGCCACGTAGCCCTCCAACCGCGCCACGCCAGCACTTGCATGGCCAGGGCCCGCGCGTCAGCCGCAGGGGGCTGGCTGCAGCCCGGTGGATCCTGCCACCAGATCCAGATCCGCGCCAGTTTTTCACACAGGCCCCTAGCCCCTGGTTTTCTTTCCACCTAGGTCCTCCAAAATTACAGAAACACCCCTAAAATTCTTTTGCCCCTAACTTTCAAACCACATCTCCAAATAGTTCAAACTTTACATGTATTCCATGCTAAATTAAATTCTCTGCATGTTTAAAACATTGGTATTCTGTTTTGAACTTTCCAAATGGTTTCAAAAATTCAAATTCAAACACCTCTTTTGAATTTGATTAAATTCATAACTAATTCAAATTTATTTCAAATGGCACATATAAAATATGTTTTCCATGCCAAATTGAACCACCTTTTCAAATATAAACTTTGTTTCATGTTTTGAATAATTAAAATTGGTTAACTAATTTAAACCTTGTTTAAATCATTTAAAATTGCTAAATTCATAACTTGGTCAAATTAATTTCTTTTTGAACATATAAAAACCAAACCAGAACCTAATCTTTTCAAATATGAATTTTATTTAATGTTTTGAACAAATAAAATTCAAATAAATATATAATTAAATTTTTAAACTTTCATTTAATTCAAAGTTTCAATCATAATAATCAATCTAACTAATTGAAACATGTTTTCCATCTAAAATTTTGTGTTCTTTCCAAATATAAATTTGGTTATCTGTTTTGAACATTTAAAATGGGTGAAAACAACAAATGCTTGTGTAAATCACTTAAGAAGCCAAATTTCATAACTTAATAAATAAAATTTCAAACTTGGTAAACAATATTTCAAATTGAAGCTATTGTTGTTTTCTTATTGTTTTCATCATCCATGCATCATTCTAATCAACTTTCACATGATGGTTATTCGTAGATCATTTAATTCAACATTAATTCATGGGCTTTTCCAGATGCAATCCAAATTGCATATGGGCCCATTTAAATATGTTCACCATGTCAACTAGTTTATCTTTGATGCATCCTTAAACTTGTCATGCATCCATATCTTGATCATGCTGGATCTTTTGCCGTAGTAGTAATTGTTGCATCCGGTGTTTGTTCGAGGTTCGTTACTTCTTTGCGGATAGGACGTTGAGATGTTGTGAGCAACGACAAGTTCTTCGGATGTACCTCTACTTGCTGGATCTCAGGCAAGTATACTCACTTGCTGCCAAATGGCTGCCTCTCATCACTTGTTACCGATTCTTTCCGTTGTTCTTATGCTAGCCTTATGATTCGATGCTTGTGTCTCGATCCTATCATATGTTATCTTGCATCCATGATATAGCCTTCCTTCCACTTCCTATTAAATGTTGTTTGTTTACCTTGTTGGCCCTCGTGTCGTAGTTGCATGCTTAGTGTTGTTTGCTCTCAAGTCTTGTTGTCCGTCTTATCACCTGTTTAGTGTGATAGTTGGGTTTCAATTCAATCAACGACATGTTAATGTTTTGGGTAATAATAATTTGATGATAAGGCACCGGCAGGAGGCCCGGCGTGGTTTTGAGGCCTGCTAGTGTCGACCCTAATTAGGATAAGGGTCTTGTCTACTGATCCATGATGAGCGCACTAACCGCATGTGGGAAGCGAGTATGGGTGCCCCCCGCAATTCTGATTCGATTCGCATCTCGTCCAAATCGCCTCATTTAGTTCGGGTTTTCCATTTGCCGCATGCATATGCAGGTGCGAAACCTTGGCGCCAGGGTGGAACTTTTGTAGTCGGCATTTAGGGAGACACGTTCTTAGAGTGCTATGAGGGTCCCCTTTTCTTCGTGGGGCTTGATTAGCCGTGCGCTCAACTGCACGGGGTTCTTTGGGCTTGATGCGAAGAAGAGTTGGGTTGTGTTGAGTACCTCGCTTGGTGGGTTTGATCCCCGTCTGGCGGGTTATTCTTACGTGTACGGCCAAATTGGTGCAACCCTGCAGGGTTAAATCTTCTCGAGAAGCCGTGTTTTCCGCGGTTATGGATGACTTGGTGAAAGTGCTGGCTAACAAGTACTCAGACAACTTACACTTAACGATGATAACTTGATTAGTAATATAGATTACTTCCACCATCAAAATGAATGTCACCTTAATCAACCGTGTGAGTTTCCTTGGGTTGCTTCCTTAGTAGGGGGTAACATTGGATGGGTATTGTTTGGTGAGTAGTTATAGTTGGTTCTGATATGCTATCCTATCCCCCTCTTTTAGCCGGATGTTGTATCGAGTCTCTGTAGTTAGTTAGTGCAGCCGCTGCCGCTTCTTTGCAATAATCTTTTCCTTTCCGTTGAACCCAAAGTATTTGTATCTTGTGATGACTGGTTACGCCGGTATCTTGTGAGTATGGTTTATCCACTTGCCAGTACTTAACCGTACTGACCCACGAATCCCTTTTTGTGGCTGCATATTCAACATTGCAGTCAACAGGTTTGAAGTCTGACGACGTTAGCTTGGGAATCCCTCCGGCTTGGCCTGGGCAGGGATTGGACGCTCCCGGTTATCTCCAGGACTCTTAGTCCAATTTGTATCTTGTCCGTAGTCGGACGCTATGTTGTTCCTTCCGCTGTTATTTGGATCTTTGTATTGTATCAGTTGTATCCTTGACTCGTTTGAGTCTTCTTGTATATATCTTTTCTGTTGTTGTTGCGGAATATTCGTGAACTGTTGTAATGTTATCACAAGTGGCAACCTGGAATCGGTTATTATGTGGATTTTGGTGGGAATGCTGAAATCTGCATAGTGCCCGATCTCGGGGCGTCACAAATGGTATCAGAGCCAGGTTTCCGATTCCCAAAGTTGTTTCGATACGAATGGTTATCGAAGCAACGGGTCCGCAAAGCCTGTAGGATAACCTCGCTAACGGTCGTTGTTTCTAGAATGTCAAAAACTATTTCTGCTAAACTATTTTGGAAACATCTCAATTGGATTCTTGTTTTTCTCCTTATCTCTATTCTATTTCCCCTCCCATCTTATTTGTTTTGGAGTCTCCCCCCTTGTCTATCTTTCAAAGTGTTAGGATCCTACGTGGGTGGACGTTTTCTGAGCCTTTAACCTAATAGGTTCGATCATCGGAAGATTCCTGGTGGAAGAACATCGTCGTCACTCCGAGCACGAATCTCTTGTTAGTGGTGTCGAGAAGCCCTTGTTAGTGGTGTCGAGGAGATCAGCTGGAAGCATGAAGAATCGATAGTCGAACTTCTTTCCCCTCCCGGGTTAGCAGATGGATTGCGAGGGCGCAATCCCTTGTTAGTGGTGTCGTCTGTAACACCTGGGGTGTTTCCCCAAGTTAGAAAGTTGGTTGTTTTTCTTTTGCTTTGCATCACATGCATCATATGCATTGCACCATGTTTTCAAAAAAAACTGAAAAGTTCAAACCAATTTAAACTTTCAAAACATGTCCAAAATTTCCAATTTAAAAGTTGCAAACTAAACAACTCAAATTGTTTTTCAATAGTTTTGAAGTTGAATTTATTTAAATTGCTTGTTAATAAAAATTCCTTTTTATCAACACCCTAATGGCAAACTCAAATTCAAATCAAATCCATGCTTGGCATGTTTCAAATGTGGGTTTAAACATTAAAATCTTGCAACCATTCAAATTCACTAAGTTTCATAGTTGTATGAGCTTATTGAATAATCTTGCTTAAATTAAAAAACTCAACTCTATATGAAACCCTATTTGAATTTCAAATAGCAAATTTCAAACTAATTGGCACTTTTCAAATTGTTGAAAATAAGTTAACATACCTTGATATTGCTGTTTTGTAAATCAAATAGAAATATTTCATAAAACAAAAACCCTCACACCTATTTCTATCCCTATCCTTTTCTTTTCTACAAAAAAAAAGAAGAACAAAAGAAATAAAGAGAAAAGGTGAGCTGTGGGGAGGTAGGCCAGCCCCCACGGCCAGCCCACCTAACCCACCTAAACCCAGCCCATTTTCCCCTCTTCCCCCAGCCCACCAGGCCTTCCCCCTCTCTCCGTTCAGCCCACCTTCACCTTCTTCTTCCTGTACGGCATCCCATCGGGGAGGTCCACGTCGACACCCCCTCGATGGGACGGACAGCAGCAGCCCTCCTCCTCCTTAAACCTCGACGCCACCCCCTCCTGCTCGCCCTAACCCTAGCCCTGCCTCCTCCCATACCGCCGCCAACCCCTTTTCTTCCTCCTTACTTCCCTCCGTTTCTCTGAACTCACTGCACCCACGGAGCAACACCGGAGCAGCCCACCGTCGCCGCAACTACATGGCCGCCCGTGAGCCAATCGGGGAGGTGGAGAGGAACCACCATGCCTCCCTCTTCCGCCTCGACAACAAGCACCAGCCTGAGTAGCACCAGGCCGTCCGCCGCTTCCTCGTTTTCAGTTCGGGCGCCGACGAATTTCTTCGAATTCCCGCCGTCTCGGACAACATCGAGCACCAACTACAATGTAGGCATCGCCCCGATGAGCTCTCCTTTTGATTCCACCCCTGTCCCGACTCGTTTGGTTGGTGTACCTCTTTTTCCCCTCGATGATGGAGCTCTGTCAACCATGAACGCCATGGCTTCAGGCTGTTGCTGGAGGAGCTGCTCCCAAACTCGGCCCTCAGCCCGTGTTTGCACCCACCACACAGCAGCAGTACGCCCAGATGCCCTTGCTTCTGCGCCCTCGACCTCCAGCTCGCGCCAAGTTGCAGTCGATCTCCAACGCGATCGCACGGTGTGTCCTGAAACCTGAACTTTCTGTAAAAATTCAGTTAACACGGCACCACACCACTTCCTCCGTCAGTAGCGGGTAGAATCACAAAACGCAATGTAGCGCACTGGTGCTGACCCTACGCCGCGCACCGTGAGGGGGTGGGTTCGATTCCCCCTCGCGCAGTTCTTTTTCGGGATTTAACCAAGGGCGCTGGCCCACCCGTCATGGGTCGTGGCTGCCACGTAGCCCTCCAACCGCGCCACGCCAGCGCTTGCGTGGCCAGGGCCCGCGCGTCAGCCGCAGGGGGCTGGCTGCAGCCCGATGGATCCTGCCACCAGATCCAGATCCGCGCCAGTTTTTCACACAGGCCCCTAGCCCCTGGTTTTCTTTCCACCTAGGTCCTCCAAAATTACAGAAACACCCCTAAAATTCTTTTGCCCCTAACTTTCAAACCACATCTCCAAATAGTTCAAACTTTACATGTATTCCATGCTAAATTAAATTCTCTGCATGTTTAAAACATTGGTATTCTGTTTTGAACTTTCCAAATGGTTTCAAAAATTCAAATTCAAACACCTCTTTTGAATTTGATTAAATTCATAACTAATTCAAATTTATTTCAAATGGCACATATAAAATATGTTTTCCATGCCAAATTGAACCACCTTTTCAAATATAAACTTTGTTTCATGTTTTGAATAATTAAAATTGGTTAACTAATTTAAACCTTGTTTAAATCATTTAAAATTGCTAAATTCATAACTTGGTCAAATTAATTTCTTTTTGAACATATGAAATATGTTTTCAAACCAGAAGAACCTAATCTTTTCAAATATGAATTTTATTTAATGTTTTGAATAAATAAAATTCAAATAATATCAATACTTGAATTAAATTCATTTAAATCTTGTTTAAACTTGTTTAATTCATAAGTAATTCATTCTAATTCCTTTTTCAATAATTGAAACATGTTTTCCATCTAAAATTTTGTGTTCTTTCCAAATATAAATTTGGTTATCTGTTTTGAACATTTAAAATGGGTGAAAACAACAAATGCTTGTGTAAATAACTTAAGAAGCCAAATTTCATAACTTAATAAATAAAATTCCAAACTTGGTAAACAATATTTCAAATTGAAGCTATTGTTGTTTTCTTATTGTTTTCATCATCCATGCATCATTCTAATCAACTTTCACATGATGGTTATTCGTAGATCATTTAATTCAACATTAATTCATGGGCTTTTCCAGATGCAATCCAAATTGCATATGGGCCTATTTAAATATGTTTACCATGTCAACTAGTTTATCTTTGATGCATCCTTAAACTTGTCATGCATCCATATCTTGATCATGCTGGATCTTTTGCCGTAGTAGTAATTGTTGCATCCGGTGTTTGTTCGAGGTTCGTTACTTCTTCGCGGATAGGACGTTGAGATGATGTGAGCAACGACAAGTTCTTCGGATGTACCTCTACTTGCTGGATCTCAGGCAAGTATACTCAATTGCTGCCAAATGGCTGCCTCTCATCCCTTGTTACCGATTCTTTCCGTTGTTCTTATGCTAGCCTTATGATTTGATGCTTGTGTCTCGATCCTATCATATGTTATCTTGCAGCCATGATATAGCCTTCCTTCCACTTCCTATTAACTGTTTTTTTTTTTACCTTGTTGGCCCTCGTGTCGTAGTTGCATGCTTAGTGTTGTTTGCGCTCAAGTCTTGTTGTCCGTCTTATCACCTGTTTAGTGTGATAGTTGGGTTTCAATTCAATCAACGACATGTTAATGTTTTGGGTAATAATAATTTGATGATAAGGCACCGGCAGGAGGCCCGGCGTGGTTTTGAGGCCTGCTAGTGTCGACCCTAATTAGGAAAAGGGTCTTGTCTACTGATCCATGATGAGCGCACTAACCGCATGTGGGAAGCGAGTATGGGCGCCCCCCGCAATTCTGATTCGATTCGCATCTCGTCCAAATCGCCTCATTTAGTTCGGGTTTTCCATTTGCCGCATGCATATGCAGGTGCGAACCCTTGGCGCCAGGGTTGAACTTTTGTAGCCGGCATTTAGGGAGACACGTTCTTAGAGTGCTATGAGGGTCCCCTTTTCTTCGTGGGGCTTGATTAGCCGTGCGCTCAACTGCACGGGGTTCTTTGGGCTTGATGCGAAGAAGAGTTGGGTTGTGTTGAGTACCTCGCTTGGTGGGTTTGATCCCCGTCTGGCGGGTTATTCTTACGTGTACGGCCAAATTGGTGCACCCCTGCAGGGTTACATCTTCTCGAGAAGCCGTGTTTTCCGCGGTTATGGATGACTTGGTGAAAGTGCTGGCTAACAAGTACTCAAACAACTTGCACTTAACGATGATAACTTGACTAGTAATATAGATTACTTCCACCATCAAAATGAATGTCACCTTAATCAACCGTGTGAGTTTCCTTGGGTTGCTTCCTTAGTAGGGGGTAACATTGGATGAGTATTGTTTGGTGAGTAGTTATAGTTGGTTCTGATACGCTATCCTATCCCCCTCTTTTAGCCGTATGTTGTATCGAGTCTCTGTAGTTAGTTAGTGCAGCCGCTGCCGCTTCTTTGCAATAATCTTTTCCTTTCCGTTGAACCCAAAGTATTTGTATCTTGTGATGACTGGTTACGCCGGTATCTTGTGAGTATGGTTTATCCACTTGCCAGTACTTAACCGTACTGACCCACGAATCCTTTTTCGTGGCTGCATATTCAACATTGCAGTCAACAGGTTTGAAGTCTGACGACGTTAGCTTGGGAATCCCTCCGGCTTGGCCTGGGCAGGGATTGGACGCTCTCGGTTATCTCCAGGACTCTTAGTCCAATTTGTATCTTGTCCGTAGTCGGACGCTATGTTGTTCCTTCCGCTGTTATTTGGATCTTTGTATTGTATCAGTTGTATCCTTGACTCGTTTGAGTCTTCTTGTATATATCTTTTCTGTTGTTGTTGCGGAATATTCGTGAACTGTTGTAATGTTATCACAAGTGGCAACCTGGAATCGGTTATTATGTGGATTTTGGCGGGAATGCTGAAATCTGCATAGTGCCCGATCTCGGGGCGTCACAGTGAGTTGCTGACCTGCATGTTGAAACTGGCCCCGCTCGATTGGAACTGAACAGAATTTTAATCAATACAAAAAAAAACCTATCAAGAAAAATAAATTATATGTTCTTTTTGTCTATGCGGTTATCCAATATCATTTTCTCTAGATGGTTATTAAACAAGTTACCAAAATATAAGTCTTCATGTGCAAATAAAGAATGAGGAAAGTGATCTTTCTTTATGGTAGTTTCATTCCCCATCAAGAAGACTTGGTCCTGTCCAGATAAAACTAATTCCCTTCAATATTTTTTATATGTTTATGACCCTTAAAATATTTATTAAGTATTAGTTTATGAGCCGATACAAATGTGTCGCTCCCGTTGCAACGCACGGGCATGTTTCCTAGTTCATTTTAAAATCTTAAAAATACAAATAATATATCAAAATATTCAGAAAAATAAAACTAATTCATTTTAAAATCTTAAAAATACAAATAATATATCAAAATATTCAGAAAATAAAACTAATTCATTTTAAAATCTTAAAAATACAAATAATATACTCCCTCCGTCCACTTTTATAAGGCTCACTTCTTACTATTGAAATGCTAAGAAGTGAGCCTTATAAAAGTGGACGGAGGGAGTATCAAAAAATTCAGAAAAATAAAACTAATTCATTTTCCCCTTTTCTAAATCTCTTCTATTTTCCAGCCTTATGAATGCATCATGTCCTTTTTAACCCGTGATTTTATTTGAGCCATTTCATTAGTCTATTGCTGCATATATATCCATTACATATATCGAACGCAACATAGCGGTACATATATCCATTACATAATATAGAAATAATATAGGAATTAATATAGAAATAATATAGGAATTAATAGAAAGACATATATCCAATACATATATCGAACGTAACATAGCGGTACATAGATGCGGTACACAAACAACATCTACTCGAGCTTCGAAGAGTAGATGCGGAACAACTCAAACGCAACGTATGCATCTATTGCTGCATACTCGAGATTGATCCGGTCAAGTGGGTTCTTCCCCCAATAATTGTGATTCCTCGAGGGGAAACAAGTCTTCATGGTTCTGTACTCATGGTGGATGAAGGCAGTTGCCATCTGAGCCATCCCGGTCTTGTGCCCGTACAGCTCATCAAAATGGATCAAGCCCTGAAGATCAATGTAGTGGTCTTCAGGTATCTCAATACCCAACGTGCGCATCATCTTCTCCCGGTCATTTGTGATGTCCACGCTACAAAAGTCGTAACCTTTGTTGACAAGAAAATCAACAAGTTCTGGAGATTGCTTTGAACTACTGCAACAACAAAAATGGAACATGTGTTAGATATTGTTGCAACACGTGTATTCTTCCAATGCAACAACTATCCTACAAGAGATTGTACGTGTGCGCACCTTGCCCATTGGAAGACCAAAACGGTTTCCTTGTAGGCAATATGGATGACGGCCACATCCTTTTGATTGGCCGTGTACTCTAGATCAAGCTCGAAGAACTTGTGGTGTTCATCGGCTTCATAGAGATTGCTCAAACGGTTAAGAGCTTCGGGGAGCCTCTCGCATCTATTGGTATAGGCGACATAGAGATTCTTGCCGCATGGTGTGGGCACATGGAGAACCTTGAAAACGGGAGAATCCATGGGTGGAGGAAGAAGAACAGAGAGCCGCGCGCGCACTGTAGAAATGGGCTTCTGCCTCTCGCTCACGAAATAAAACCGCGCGGGAGGCGAGCAGTTTGGAACTTTAGTCGCGGGTGGCCAGGCCAACCGGGACTAAAGACAGGGAGCCGAGCAGTTCCGACCTTTAGTCGCGGGTGGCCAGGCCAACCGGGACTAAATCCCTCCGCGCGCTACCCCAACCGCCACTCAAGACCTTCAGTCGCGGGTCGCCTCCCGAACCGCGACTAAAGACCCCTTTAGTCACGGTTCGGACATTTTGGGGATTGAAGGGGGCGTATGGAAGGCCTTTTTTCTACCAGTGAAGCCAAATCAACAGAGGTCGGCTGCTACTCTAGCCAAGCAAATCGTCGAGGAATATGGTTTGTGGAGAACGGCTTTCGGAGGAGGAGGGAGAATGGTTGTAGTGAGTAGTTAGCTTAGTAGTGGGTGGGTGATAGGAGTGTCACCGACAAGTGTTGGAGTTCTTGGGTGCTAGGAGTTTCACCCTCTTGTAATTATACTCTCTTTCCCCTATAAAAGTAAGGTACGCCATATGCATAATCTCTAAAAAACACCATATACACCACCATATAGTTCATCTTTGCAGGAGTAAGAAGCTCACAAGGCTGAAGTCCAAAACCTGGGTACATCGTGTCTCCTTCACGCTTGTTGCCCAATCCCGCACAGACACCGAAGCTCGCAACATGTGTCCCTTAGTAAACTCCATTGCTAACGCAATGGTGCTGTCGTGCATGATACCACGACCGTTGGCGCCCGTCGTGGGGCATAGAGCGGCGTCCGGAGTCTCGTTCTGCGTGGGACCCCGTCCGCATGGAGTCTCACTCCGTGCAGGGCTTCCGGCTGGCTCTGGCGAGCGCGTCGCCTTCGGCTTTGTCCTGACGTTCGGCGCCTTTGACTGCATCATCGACAATGTCGGTTGCTTCGCATAGGAGGCGGCCCCTCCTACATGTGGCTCCATCGTCTCTTCGGCGACCATCACGTCTACATCCTCGTTGTCCCCGAGTATCCAGCCGAGGTGCTTGCTTTCTCAGATTGTCTCCCCGAGGAGGCAACCGGCTGAGAAAGTAGCGTCGAGCCCCGCATCTTCGCGGAGATCATGGTTACTGACCCCAGCGCTAGCCATGCCGGCGTAGGCTGCCCGACTGGCGCCACCACCAGCGGAATCACCGAAGGGCTCAACGTGCCTATCTCCCGTGACTCTGAATCGGCGAAGGCGGCCGAGGAACTAGAGAAAGCACGCTTGCTGCTCCTGTAGAAGGCGGAAGAGGTAGCGGCGAAGCAGCGCCAAGTGGATGCTACCATTCTTGAGTACAACGTCGCCCACGGCTTCACCCTGATGCCAAACATGCCCAGCCGACAGATGAGGTGCGCTGTCGAGGTGGCAACCTTGTCAACAAGATGAACCGTGAAGGGGAGCACTCCGCCCCGCCTAGTTCCAAGCGTCTAGTCTGCAGCACCCTGGCGAAGAACATGAGGATGGCCCAAGCGGCCGCGCTAGTCTATCAATAGAGACGCCTCCAAGACCTCGTGAGGGCCGCAAATCAGCAGCAGGCGGCGTACGGTGCCTCCATGACATGCTCAAGCGGCCAAGGAGGAGCCGGCGGATCTCATGGTGGGCAACATGCTTCTATCCCAAACCACCACTAGAGCGCCAACCGACAACCGGCCGCGAGTGGACGCCGTGGGCACCAACAGTCACATCGGGCCCTCGGGACGAACCCCGCGCACCACCGGCTGCAGGCGGCAGTCGGCACAACGACCAAGGTGGACGACAACCCCATCCAACTGCGCAGGGCAGCCGAGTGAACTATCCGCCACCACCGCCAGTTACCAAGAACCCGAGCAGGCCAACCCCCGAGGCGGCGTCCAAGGACGCTTAGGACCTCTCGGCCCCGCAATCAACAATGACTTCCGCGACCGCGTCGACAGACTCAAGCTCTACCACACGATAGAAAATGAGCCGGCAAACGGTCCCCCGTTCCTAGGACCACGCATTAGGGGGGAGCCCTTCCGGAGAAATTCGCGCTCCCCCGAGACACCGCCAAGTACAATGGATCCACCAAGCTGGGGGACTGGCCGACCGACTACATCACCTCCGTTGCCTTCGTAGGCGGAAACAAGAGGGTAGCAGTCCGCTACACGCCCCTCATGCTGCATGGGACGGCTCGGACCTGGCTTAACAGCCTTCCAGCCGACAACATCAACAACTAGCAACACTTCGAGGAAGTATTTGTCTACAACTTCACCAGCACCTACCAGCAACCAGGTCGGTCGCACCAGCTCACATAATGCGTTTAAGGTAAGAATGAGACAGACCGCGAGTATCTCACAAGATGGACCACCCTGCACAACACTTGTTAGGGAATTGACGAGAAGACCGCCATCAGGCACTTCTTAGGAGGGTGCAGGGATGGCACCATGTTGAAGCACAAGATCGTCAGGGTGGACCCCCAGACCATGGCGGCGCTCCTTACCATCGCGGAAAAGTATGGCACTGACGACGCAACCATGAAGAAACCCATCCGGCTGGACGCAACTAGCTAGCCGATCAACACCCCACCGGCTAAGAAAGATGTAGCTAGCCAGTCTAGCCGGAACGACCGCGACTACAACCCCACAATAGGGATAACCGGAAGAGAGGAGACGGCCAGATGACCAATAAACGATACAACAACCGGCTCGTCGTGACCAAAGAAGATGGACCGGCTGCCGGAGTAAGCAGCAAATGTTACCCCCAACAACAGAACTACGACTGCTCGTGGCAGAAGGACAAGTACACTTTTGAGATAATGCTCGATGCCCCCATGCAAGTACCACAGTGGTCCTGGCAAGCCGGCCACCCACACCACCCACCAGTGCCGCTAGACGACACACTTGACTAAAGGCGAAGGACTGTCGCCTCCACCGGCTCCAAACCCTCAAGGCAGTAACAACCTTGATGACTCGCAAGGAAGGTAGGCGGCTGACCTAGCCGGCGCGGCCCGCAACAACTACCCGCGCCAAGACGACACACACGTCATATCCGTCATCGAGAGCATCGACAAACGCAGTACCCGCATGCGCATGGCTGAAGTGAACACGACCGCCCCCATCGTACCCCGATTCTCCGATGGTCCGAGCAGACGATCGCCTGGAGCCGAGAGGACCACTCGGACATCATGCCGAACCCTGGGAGCTACCCGCTCCTACCGCACCCCATCATCTTGGCCGGGAACACGTCTGCACCTTCTCCCATGTTCTCATCGACGGCGAAAGCAGCATGAACATCCTTTACAAGGACACCACCGACAAGCTGGGCCTCACCAAGGCAAGGATGCATCCCAGCCGGACGACTTTCCATGACATCGTGTCGGGCAAAAACTTTACCCCCATTGGAACTGCCCAGTTGGATGTCATATTCGGCAAAGAAGAGAATTTATGCCGTGTACCCGTCTGGTTCGAGGTGGTGGACCATGATGTCTACTACATGTTATTGATGTTGTAGGCTATGTTGGGCCTCCAAGCGCAGAGGTTTGTAGGACAACAGCAAATTTCCCTCTGGTGAGTAATTAACCCAAGGTTTATCGAACTCAGGAAGGTATAGGTTGAATGTATCCCTCTCAAGCAACTCTGCAATTAAGATACAAGAAGTCTCCTGTGTCCCCAACACACTCAATACAATTGTCACTTGTATAGGTGCACCTATTCAGAAAAAAGATGATATAATATGGGTAATATGAATGGGAAAAAGGTTTTGTAAATCTATAATAAAAATGGCTGCAAGCAAACAAGTAGTAAAACTGAAAGAAAACGATATAGCAATGGTGGGAAACAAGGCCTAGGGATCATACTTTCACTAGTGGAAACTCTCAACAACATTCACATAATTAAATATATGATACTTCCTCTAACAACATGCATGAAAGACATAGCTCAGAAACCGTTCTCGTGAATCAAATAGGATGAGAATCACGTAGGGCTACACAAGCACACCTCAAAGTTCATGTTCCCGTCAAAGAACACGCCAACCCTATCACTTTGGGCATCCAAAAATAGTACTAATAAACACCACAACTATCTCTTGAATAGTATCTTTGTAATCAATCTACAACACCCGCACTGTCACCTTGGCACTATAGAGATTATACTAAACACAAGTATCAAAAAACCTCATGATTACAATTCAATTCAACATAGTAGAAGCAAGTTCATGATAAGTATCCCTCTAATTCAAGGTCGATAGGGTCACACACGACACCCGCACGGTCACTGTGGCACAGTGGAACAAAGGTGACTCTGGAGAATTATACTAGATAAAACCAATTGAGTACATCGGATCCATTACATAATGAAGGGGAAACATCATAGATTCAACAATGATAAAATATCACACGATCACAATAAAAATCACATCATGAGAGAGAAAGATAACCACATAGCTACTAGCTACTCCTATTTGTCTTGACGAGTCAACGTAAAATACTGCAACCCTCCAACAATACTTCTGTATCTAGTAACATCATCAAACCCAAGAATAGGACTATCCACAACAAATAGTTTGACCGAACCTAACATAGGAGTGATAGCAGGAGCACACTTGAGCATACCAGCCCGTCCTAGAACATCAGTATCATACTTGCGTTGAGTAAGAGAGAGACCTTGCTGGCAATGAGAAACCTCCAATCCAAAGAAAAAAAGTGTAAGGGACAAAGATCCTTGACTACAAACTCTTGAAAAAGAGATGACGAGACGATCAATCGCCAAAGAAGAAGAGTTGAGAAGAATAATGTCGTCGACATATACCAAAAGATAGATAGTCACCTCGGGCCGGTGAAGAATAAATTAGAGGTGTTAGTTGTCGAAGGATTAAATCCATGTTGATGAAGAACATCACCAACACGAGCATGCCAAGCCTAAGGTGCTTGTTTGAGTCCATATAGGGCCTCCTGCAGGTGACAAAGGTGAGTGGGATGCTGAGGATCCTCAAAACCTGGAGGTTGATGCATGAACACTTCTTCCTGTAAGACACCATTAAGAAACGCATTCTGAATATCAAGATTACGTAGAGACCAGCGATGATTAACAGCAATAGACATAAGAAAATGAATGGTTGTAGGCTTGACAATAGAGCTGAATGTATCTTCATAATCCAGACCATACCGCTTCTTGAACCCCTTGGAGACGAGACATGCTTTATACCTTTCAATATTACCACTGGCATGATGCTTGACTTTGTAAACATATTTGGAGTCAATGATATTAATACTAACATGCCACGTATTATTGGTGATAAAAGTATCAAACTCCCTCTCCATGGCCTCACGTCAATGAGGAATCCCAATAGCAGTACGAAAATGTATGGGTTCAGCAGACGGATCAACAATAGCTTGGCAACAAAGGCAGCCATCCACGCAACTGTACCATCGGGACCTTGCCTCCCTCAGGACCGGCCAGCTGGAGGTTGGTCCCTCTGGAGGAGCACATCCGTCAGCCCTTCAGGAGGAGCTCTACCTCGAGCTCTACGCTCCTGTCTAGAGGTTTTTTCCCTCGCGAGGAAACATTCCATGTGCGGCTGACGATCGCCGCTCTGCACGATGAAGAAGGCGCCAAAGTGACACACCGCACCTTTGGCGGAAGTTGCCGTTATCGTGTATAAAGCATGGGCGACAGCTAACCGCGCCAAAGCGCCGCCCCCGGACATCCTCTTCGGTGCAAGATAACTAGGATGGCGCTAAAAGACGAAGGAAAATTCACCGGGGGACCCCGGCGCTCTGCCATGGACGGTGACGATGTCCTCGACTACCAAGACCAGCAGGAGTCGTAGAGCTCCGCATGTCCCCTCCTTGGCACCTTGTGGTAGCCCTCTCCCGCCAAGTATGGGCGGGAACAAGGCCCAAACGCTGGTATAATTAAAGCCCCTTGGCTCCCGTAGTAGGCACGACTCGATTCACTTAGAGCCTCCCTAGTATGAACCGAGCACAAACTCACACCTTGTACTGTATCAATCGCAGTGGAATCCATCAGGCAAGCAGGTGTAGGGTTTTACACCGCAAGGTGGCCTAAACCTGGGTAACTCCCCATGTCGCCATTGTTGCATGCTTCAAGCTTTCCTCACGAGGACTCACGAGAAGTACTGGAAGTGCGGTTAGCCCCGAGTGTTCGAACCTCTTGAGAATATCTGTCTTTGACAGACCACTCTCTGACATTTGGCGCGCCAGGTATGTGGCTAAGGCACTCCTTCACCTTCTTCCTGCCATGCCACCCGATCGCCCCACACGAGCCGAACGTGCCTGCCGTAGGAGCTAGGACAACCCCACTGGCAACAACAACGATGCCGACACGCCAGCACGGCCCCGACTGGCGCTAGTGGTGCACCCGACGCTGAGGACAAAGACTCCTCCCACCTGTCGCAGCATAGGGCAGAGGCACCTCCACCATCGCCCCCACTCCCGCCCTAACCCCCGCCGCCACCACCATATGGCCACAACATACTATCAGAGACCCATGTACGACATGCGTGGCCAACCCCCACAGTAGCCCTACTGCTGGCCCGAGAGCTTCTCGTGCATCCGCCTGCGCCGGAAGGGCACGCCGCATGGATTGCCCACCTCCAGGAGCTCGTCGCTGCCGCAAACGTCCCCCACAACTGTCACGGGGAGGCCGCACTAGCCAGCCCAGTGCGGCAGCTCATGACGCGCCAGTCCCTTCCCATGGTGCAACGTTGCTGATGAAAGGCGATCCCCGCACTTATGTCCCTGACAAGGCCCATGCCACTAAAGCTCTTGACAAGGGAAACAACAGCTGCCATATCCTCCGCACTCCTCCAGACGCGCGTGTGCAGATCGAGCACAGAAACAAGCGTGAACGACGCACCATCCGCGACTTTGCCGGAGCCGGCCGCGCCAACCGCCCGACGGACAATGAGGCACGCGTGAAGATCTATGTCGGGGGCTTCCTCGCCTTCACCAAGCAGCTCCGCGTGATCGCATGGCCGCCGAAGTTCAACCCAACGCTGCCTCCTTGCTACGACGGCACCACCCCTCCTCTCTACTTCCTGAAACTGTATAGACTCAGCGTGTGCGCCGCGAAGGGAGACGACAAGTGCATGGCCAACTGGCTGCCCTCATCTAGCTCATGAACATACCAGAAGGGTCCATCGAAACGTACGAGAAGTTCTGCCTTAGCTTCGTCGCCAACTTCAAGGGCTCCTACGAGCGCCCCCTCACCTACAATGATCTAAGCGCCAGTTCTTCCAGCGCTTCAGCCAGACGTGCAACAAGACCGCTCGTATTGCCGATGCAAACGTCATCTCTGCCTTCCACGAGGGAGTCACCAATGAGCGCATGCTCGAGGAGCTCGCCATCAGGTACGACCTCGCTTCCGCAGTAGAGCTCGTGGACTTGGCTGACAAGTGCACCAAGGATGAGGAAGGTCGCCTTTTCAGTCACAACACTCACGTCGATGAATCCAAGCCAACGGCCCTGAAGGCCAAAAGCAAGACCAAGAGCGACAACGTGGACGCCAAGCGCAAGGCTCCCACCGTTCAGGCAGCAGAGCCCGAGCACAAGTTCGACCGCAGTGCCACCACTCATGTGGCGGATAACCGCCCCTTCTGCGCGTTCCACAAGATGCACTCCCACTCCACGGAAGATGGTTTCCAGCTGGAGAAGCTCCGCGGCGATCGCCTCATGAGGATTGGCCAGGAGGGCTACTCTCGAGACAATGGTTGGCGCAACCATGGACGAGGCAACGACCGTGGTGGCGGCCACTAGGGGGAGCACGGCCCGAACAACTACAACAGGTAAAAAAACTACAAAAACAACGCCAATGGCTACACCTACAACTACCTTCAGTTTCCTCAACAGCAACAGCGCCCACCGCTGCAGGGCCCCAACCCACCCCCTCCTCAGGTGAACACTGCCGTGCAGCACTGTCCTGAGGGGAACCAGTGCAACAGGAAGGAAAATTGTGGGGGCTAGAAGGAGCCCAAAGGCTACATCGCGTACATCCTCGGTGGAGCACAAGCTCCCCTCTCCAACTACCACTATAAGAAAATCTCACGAGAGATCAACGCCGTCCTCCTAGGGATAGAGGCGGTCAAACCCCTCAAGTGGTCCGAGAACAAGGTCTCCTTCGACGTCCGCGACCACCCCAAGTCCACTAGGACCATGTTCACCACCCCCCTGGTCTGTAACCCCAACATCAACAACATCGCCATCACCAAGACGCTTCTTGATGGAGGTGCAGGCCTCAACATGATCTCGGTACAGACATTCGAGAAACTGCAAGTGCCCTACGAGCGCCTAACCCCCACGAGGCCCTTCACCGGCGTCACCATCGGCACTACAATTCCCTTGGGACAGGTGCGCATCGCTGTCACGCTCGACACTCGTTAGAACTACCATACCGAGACTATCAACTTCTTCATGGCACACATCACCCTCCCCTACAACGTCATCCTCAGCTACCCAGCTCTGTCTAAGTTCATGGTAGTTACACACCACGCGTACAACATCGCCAAGCTGCCCGAACCCGCTGAAACCATCACCATCCATGATGAGATGTAGGATGCGATGCGCTCCATCGAGCACGCCTACAAGGAGGTGACGGCCTTACACCCTGCCAATGAAGACGACGTGGGACACCTCGACGAGGTTCCCAAGAAGAGGTCGCTATTCTCTCCTGAGGTAGCAGCCACCCAGAAGAGTTCCCCGAGCGCTGGGGGCTCGGAGGCTACCACCATTCTCTGCACGGGCTTGCCTCCTAACTAGGAGGGCGCGCCTGTCGCCTTCTTGCTTGACGTGCCTCCACAAGGCCATGGGGATGTACCCACGAGGGGGCCCCGTTACGGCACGGTAAAAACGACGCCAAGACCTCTCTCCGTGAGGGTCTTATGGGGCTTATCATGAGGCGTGCCGCGTGGCCGTGAGAGCTTCTACCCATACAAGTGGGAGCCCGTTCCGGCGGGGCAAAATTTTGTTTCTCGATCGAGGGCGCCACAAGGCCACTACATCCTCGAGCTATGCACCTAAACTCGCGCGAGTATCAGCCACATGACGATGGGAGTCCCGTGTCCGCACAGTGACGTTGATTGCCTCTTGGGGGGCCACAAGGTCATGACATTACCAAACGTTTTGTAATAGAGCAATGCCTCACCGTAGCAGTAAATTTGGTTGCTTTCCCAATAAATTCTCTTTTTGCATCCCGGCATGCTTGCATCTCTACTTCTAACACACTCATGTGCATTCATCTCAGCATGCATACTTTCCACTCAAGAGGCGTGCGAGTGTCTTTTCCTCACGAGAGCATCCCGCAAGCGGAGGTTGGGGCGGTGTCTGTGTACGAGTCGCTACTATACACAACACCTCGCCAAGTACCTTGGCGCAAGTCTCCTCATGAGATGCTCACGAAGAAACGAACAAACGCGCGCCATTGTCAAAACACTGATTACACGCATGTAAAACCCTCTGAAGCGAGGCACGTAAGCCTCCACAAAGGAACCCAAAGAAGTCCTCCACAAGGAACCAGGAGGTATCCCCCACAAGGAACAAAAAGAAGTCCTCCACGAGGAACACAAGCAAAGCCCCTCGAGAGATTCTCCACATACAATACCTCGACAAAGGACCCCACTCCTCAAAAGATATGTTTTTTCACATAAAGCATCCAAAAACATACGGAAAGAAAATACGATAATAAGGAGTACATGATATTCCTTGCAAACCAAAAGTTCACAGGAACTCAAGACAGACATTACAAGCCAGATGTATGGAACATGCCTTCATGCAGCAGGACCGCCCTTCTCCGACTCTTCCCTAACATCAGGGGTCTGCCCCGTGCTGCTAGGGGCTAAAGGAGAGAAGGTCTTTGCAAAGGCACTCGCAACGCCTCTCACACAGACGACAAGAGAAGAAGCAAGCTTGAAGTTAGGTTGAAGCGGGATAATGCGGGAGAAGAGGTGGGTCGCCGCGGCCGCCAGGAGTTGGTGGCACACCTCGTTGACGATGCCATCCACGCTCTAGACCTCCTCCTACAGCAAGTCAAGGAACCGGACGAAGAAGTAGAGACAGCGCACAACATCATACCGGCCAGGCGAGGCAGGCGTTTTGAGGCGAAGTCGGTCGCCCACCTCGTGGACGCGACCAACAGCTCACCGGAATGTCTCCTCTAGCTGGCATCGGAGCTCCCGCGCTTGCTCTGTCGGCTCCTCTTGCTCGAGCCTTTTCTCGGAAAGAGGCGCGAGTCGCACCTGTAGGACAAGCAACTCCGACCGGAATTGCGTGGCGTGCATGACCGCGTGGGCCCCGCATACTTCTCCTCGTCATGCTGCCTGTGGAGCTCGGCGAGCTCTCCCTTGAGCTTCTCAATCTCCAAAAGCAGCGACTGCTCAGTCTTGCCGGAGTCCTCCTTCTGCTACTGGAGCCTGTCGTTGGATTCCCCGTCAAGCTCTTTGCAGTATGTTTTGCGCCCTGCCTGGATTTGCTCCTCGATGACCTTTTGCTGTTTTTCTTGGGCAGCCTTCAGGTCACGATGCAGCTTCTCAAGGCATTCGCGCTCCTCGCTAACCTCACCCACGAGTTAGTCAACCTCCGTTTCACGCTTCTCGACCTCTCCCTCAAAGTTCTGGGGTCTTCCCCTCTCTGATGGCATGGGATGCTTCACGAGACTTAAGCTCCTTTGCGCGGAAGTCCATGGCCTTCTCGGGGAGAGCAAGGGTTTCCTCCTGCTCCTGGTGGGCCAGGGCCCGTTCATCAGCTTTCCGCTAGTGATCCTCCCTCTCCATGTAGATCTTCTCCTTATGGACCTCAGCCACGGCCAGCGCGCTCTTGGCCTCCTCGAGGGACGCAACCGCTTCTCGACCAGAGGCCTCGCACTCCCTCTCGACATGCTTGAGCTTCTAGCGGCGGACAGCCTGAGCGACGTTCTCTCTGTCGTGGCACGAGAGGACCACCTCGCGGAACCAGACGCCCAGGTTTTTAAGGCGCTGGCTCTCCTTGGTGATCAGGAAGGCGTGCACCCTCGCACTGGCCTAGAGCATGTCTAGGACATCCCTCGCAATCCCAAACATGGCACCATCAGAGTAAAGGTAGGGAGAGCCTCCGGCACGGACCCGCAAAGACCAGCGATCGAACTGCATCAAGTCTTAGAAGAAATCATCGGGCAAGAACGAGCCGCCTGGCCCCAAAGTGGGGGTGTCCTCAAGGTCCTTCTCCACCACAACAAAGAAATCCTGCAGTAACGGCTTGGTAGAACCGCCAGTTGTGGAGCCACTGGCGCCACTCGCGGCCGAGGGCTGCGGAGGAGGAGCGGCACATGCCTCCCTTGCCCCAGGCGTCAGAACCTCCACCTCCTCATCCCCAAGCTCAATAGGATGACTGACAGTGTCACCTTTGCCGGGCGCCTCGATAGACGGCTATGGTGGTGCCGCTGAGTGCATCTCTGGGATGCCCGAAGGGGGAAGAGGAGCACGCACTTCTGGAACGCCTGTCACTTGGATTGTGGGAGCCATGACACCCTCGGGCTTGGGGGCTCGCTCCTAGGCCACGACATCAGGAGCCATCGTCGCCCCGGCCTCATGAGGGATCTCACCACCTTTCCTAGGTGAAGTGCCATCCCTCGACGAGGAGGCTCCTTCATTACCACCCATCTCCTACTCGGGAGCGGCCTCCTTCGCTGCCTTGGCCGCCTCCTTCTCGCCGTCCACGGGGTTGACGGGGTCGGTGGTCCCCTCGTCCTCTTTAGCGAGCGGAGATTGGGGTGGATCCCATCTATCCTATAGTACCATGGGATTGGTGTCCAAGAGGGACGGTCCCCTCGCAGGACTCACCGCCCCCGTGCCCCCATCATCCGCAAAAATAGTAGTAGGAGACACCAAGGCCTTGGGAGAAGCAGGAGGCATGGCCCCCGACACTTTCGCCTTCTTGGAAGAGGTCCTCCATGATCCAAAAAGACCAGGACCCAGATTTAATGGCCGCGGAGAAGCTGAAAGTGCAAGTCCGCCAAAATCTTGTTTTGTGTGTTTGTTAACAACACTAGTAACATTTTAATGTGTGTTGATGTGTCTAGGGTCAAATGATAATTTCATTAATGGTGGTGAGTTCTCCAAAAAGATCAAAGAGAACTACAAGAGTTGGAGGTGCTAGAATCTATTTCAAGGCCGGAGTCTCCGGTGTCCCAGACCGGAGTCTCCGGTCTCAGGATTTCCAGCAAAGAAGACATGTGGTGTCACTCTCTGGATCCACTCCGGAATTTGTGCGGAGAGTTGTCGAAGTCTCTAGCCCAGCCGGAGTCCCCGATGCGAAGGGGCCGGAGTCTCCGGACTCCTAGAAATTGCCCTACCCTCGAAGCATCCTAGACAGCCTCTATGCTCTAGAGAGAAAATTCCTCGGAATCTCTCCGAAGTCTCCGGTGGGACCGGAGTCTCCGTCCTGTGAAGACCGGAGTCTCCTCCCTTCAAGATTTTCCAGAGCCAAGTCAAGATGGTGTCACCCACTGGAAGCTGTCTGGAATATGTCCGAGGTCTCCGGTATTCTGCAAAGTCTCTGGCCCTCCGGAATGTTGCTGGATTCTTTGGCAGACTGGAGTCTCCGGCCTTAGCACTAGAGTCTCCGGTGTAACTTTTCCATAAGAGAGTCAAACGGCTAGATTTTTGGGTTGGGGTATAAATACCCCTCCCCTTCTTCTTCCTCTAGCTAGCTCGTCCAGAATTGAATGCCCCATGGTTGAGCTCACCCACCAAGCTAGATCTCCCAATCCCTCCACCCAAACTTGTTGATCTTTGGAGGATTGAAAGGAGAAGGCCCCGATCTATATCTTCACCAGCCGATTTTTTATTCCCCTCTCATTTGCTTGAGGGATTCGAGTCTAGGGTTTCTTTGTAGAAAACCTAGACTCCATTGCTACTCTCTTGGTGATTGTTGGTGATTCTTGGGAGCCCCCAATTTGGTTGTGCGTGTGTTCCCCAAGCTCATTGTAAAGGACTCGATTTCCGCCTCAAAGGGAATCCATAGTGGAAAGTGAACTAGGCCTTTGTGGCGAGATTCATCGGATAATAGGGTGATTCCTTTGTGGCGTTGGGTAGACCTTCATGGAGAAAATCACACCCATCCAACAAGACGTACTCCGCTCGAAAAGAGGAACTCGGGATTACATCCTTGTCTTCGCATGCTTCCATTATCGGTTACCTCGTTCCCTCTCCTTTACTTTGTGTTTGTATCTTGTTTACTCTTGTGCTTGTCATATAGGTAAATTCACCGTAGCTGCATATCTAGAGAATTACCTTTGTGTCAAGCCTTAATTTGAAGAAAAATTAAAATTGGTCGTAGCACCTATTCACCCCCCTCTAGGTGCCCATACTATCCGTTCAATTGGTATTAGAGCCTCAGCTCTTGTATTGGGCTTAACCGCCTAAGAGTTATAGTATGGTCAATGGAGAGGATGCCCCTGAGGACTCAGCACATGTCACTATGGATGATCTCAAGGAATTGAAAGATTCCTTGACATCATCCATGGATGTCAAAATGACGGAGTTGCGAGATCTAATTTTGCAAATCTTGAAAGCTAAGGACTCGGAATCTTCTACTTCGTCTCCCTCGGGAGCACTTCCAGAGGAGAAGGAGGAGACGGATAATGGGGATAAGGGTGGAGAACCTAAAAAAGAATCCTCCAAAGACAAAACTTCTAAGGTAAAGTATGAGAAGGCCGAGTATCACAGTGTCAAAGGACGATACTCTCTCGATCCTTCTATCCCATACCCTCATATTAATCCTAGAGGTGAACCTCCTAAAATTGATGCACATACTTTTGATCAATGGAAATATTATATGAAAAATCACTTGAAATCTTCTTGTATTGAGCTTTGGCGGATCGTTCAAGATGGTTACAATCCTCATGACCCCAAGAACTTAACAAGAAGAGAAGTGATAGATTTCCAACTCAACTACACCGCCTTGTCCATGATTCAACAAGCCGTGGGTCCAAAGCACATGCCTCATCTTCAGCAATACTCCACTACCAAAGAAACGTGGGATGCTCTTCTCGTCATGTTTGTCGGCAATGAAAGCATGCAAAGTAATAGGTATGCTACCTTGTGCGATGAGGACGAAGGGTTCTATATTATTGATGGTGAGAGCCATGAGGACATGTACCAAAGACTCAAGACCCTATTGGTGCCAAATATGTGTATGATTATTGGATCAAAAGGAAGTACATAAATACCCTCTTGCCATTTGGGCCCATGGACTTGAAGAGCCTTCAAGGAATACACAACTTTCCCTCATGTCATCAATCGAGGTGATGCAAGAAATGGCCTCCGTCAAAGTGCAAACGAAGCTTGCTAATGACACTCGTGCTCGTGCTATTGGAATGCACAAAGGAGCCTCTGTTGCTTTGAAGGCCAAGGTGGTGACCAAGGTGGTGGAAAGACAAGAAGAGGTTAAATCGGAAAAATTGTCCCCGCTCAAAGATCATGATCCCGTGCTTAAGGATTATGTTGCTCTTGCAGTGCAAAAGTTTTGGAAGAACCCTCTAAAGGCCAAGGCATATGTTTAGGAGAAGACGAACTCAAACTATGGCAAAGAAGGGACTAAAAAATTAAGGGATTTTTTCAATTGTCAAGACAAGTATCACTTTGTTGCTGAGTGCCCCTTCGAGAATAGGGAAAATCATGGAGGAAAGCTAGTCCTCAAGGATAAGTCAAATATCCCCAACAAAAAGCCTCATTATAACAAGAAACCCATCAACAAGAAGCCATCTTCAAGATATGTGCTTGTGACTCAAGAAGAGTATGATTCCGGTGATGAAAAACCACAAGTGAAGTGGTTGATATTGATATTGCATCTTCATCATCTCCTTCACTCTTTGAATCCCCCAATGAGAATCTTCCTCAACCCTCTGCAAAGTTCTTCATGGCTAAGGCCACCGAGGTATCATCTTCTTACACCACTAAGACTCAAAGTGAAGCGAATAAACTTGCTAGTCCTAGTGTTGAAGATGAAATTGCCTCCTTCAACCTATATATGACTAACTTGTAAGGTTAGAACAAATAGTACTTTGATATTCTCATGAGTCAATTGGGAGAGGCCTAAGAGGCTCTTGAGAAGAAATATGAAACCGAAAGGGAAGATTGCATTCAAAAGGGTTCCCTTTCAAATAATCTTGGGGAGGAACATGAGCGTCGAGTTTCCTTGAGGAGAAACTTGAATCTATTGAAGAGTCACATAATGAGTTAATATCTAAACTCACTAAATAACGTGACCATGCAGTTGCCAAATATAAAAGGGCTAAAAATGAAGGTTCAGTTTGGTGTTGGTCATGAAAATCTAAACGAGGAGCTAGAGAAGCTCACCGATGCTCACAAGGCCTTGGAGAGTGAAACAAGACTTGTGAACAACTTCAAACTCAACTTGATCAACTAAATGTACCTAGTACTTATATTTCTTCTTGTGATCATGCAAATATTATTGAGGAGAATGCTAGGTTAAAGGAAGAGCTAGCAAGAATCAAGGGCAAGGGCCCTAGAGTTGAGAAGACTGTGGATCCTAAGCCACAAGTGGTTGCTCCTAGACCACAAAATGGAAAGAAAGCTCTTGGCTATGTTGCCAAGAGGAAGAACAACAAGAAGAAGAACACGAACAAGGCAAAGCCCGCACAAGCAAAGAAGAATGTTGGTGCGAGTGGTATTTTCATTAGGGACAACACTACTCGTAGCAACTCCGCTGAAACTAAAAATCCACATTTTTTTTCTTATTTCTTGATTATTGTGGTGTTGTGCAAGCTAAATATGTTGGTCCTATTGAGGGTTTCATTGATTAATATATTTGGGTTCCAAAGACCCTTGTTGCTAACATGAGAGGACACTCCTCGGGTCCTAACTCAAGTCAATGATTTCTTGTAGGGCTATGCTTCTGGTGGAACAAAATGGATACTTGATAGTGGGTGTACAAGTCATATGACCGGAAGCAAGGAGCTTGTGATAGAGTTGAAACCAAATACAAATCAAGCTACCGTCACTTATGGAGATAAGTCAAAATATGGGGTAAAGGGTTTTGGCAAGGTGGTTGTTGCTCCTAATATCACCCTTGAAAATGTCATGCTTGTCGAATCCCTTGGTTTCAATTTGATTTCTGTTCATGCTTTAGTGAAGATGGGCTTTTCCGTCTTCTTTGATCCTGACAAGGTGATCATCATGTGGAGCAAGTCTCTCGATGTTGCTTACGTTGGACATGTCTAAAATGAGTTGTATGTGGTGGACTTTTTGGAGTCAACCGACACTCAAACGATGTGTCTCTTCGTTAAGGTCGGCGTGGGGGGGGGGGGGTTGTGGCATCGTCTCTTATCCCATGTCAACATGAGAACTTTGCAAAGTCTTCACAAGGGTGGTCATATCCTCGAACTAAAACAAAATGTTTCCTTTGCCAAAGATCATGTGTGTAGGGCTTGTGTTGAAGGCAAGATGCATGATTCTTCGCATCCAAGCAAGACAATTATCTCATCAAAGAGGATCTTGGAGCTTCTCCATGTTGATCTCTTTGGTGTCGTCCCAAGGCGAGTCTTGGAGGCAAGAAGTATTTTTTGGTGATAGTGGATGACTATTCAAGATACACATGGGTCTATTTCTTCAAGTTGAAGAGTGAGACTCAACAAACCAGTATCGACTTCGCCAACCAAGTGCAACGTCGACACAATCTTCCTATCTTGGCTATTCAGAGTGATAATGGCTCCTAGTTCAAGAACTACACCCTTACTGATTTTCTTAGTGAAGAGGGTATTCGTCATCAATATTCCGCTGCCTATACCCCTCAACAAAATGGTGTAGCCGAGAGGAAGAACCGGACTTTATTGGATATGGCTAGGACCATGTTGGAGGAGTTTAACTCTCCCCAATATCTTTGGGCTGAAGCCATCTCCGCTGCTTGTCACTCATGAAACCGGCTCTACATTCGCAAGGAAAAGTGTTTCTATTTGATTAAAGGTGTTCGTTTGTCTGAATTTCAAGCTAAAATATTGAGGGTACATTTGTTGGTTATGGTTCCGAATCCCACACTATAGAGTCTTTGAAAAGACCTCACGGATTGTGATTGAATCTAGTAGTGTAGTGTTCGAAGAAAATGATGGCTCCCAAGTTGGGCAATTTTGTGTTTTCGATGCAGATGTTGAAATACCTCAAGAAGACATAGGAAGAATGGGCATGGGATTTTTCCGCCCCATTGAGGGACACCTTGTGGCGACTCGAGAAGAACTATAATCTACTCAAGTGGAGCCCTCGTCTACATTGGAAGATCATGCCAAGGGAGCAAGTGATGCACCAACCCAAGAACAAGTTCAAGACCCTCCCATTGTTGACCAAGTTTCTGCAGCAAGAACCAAGCACTCCTATCATTCAAGCTAGCCAAGGTCAAGGCCAAGATTAACCTTCTTTGTCTTCTACTCCTATTGTTGAAGCAAGTGAATATGATGATCAAGGCCAACATTCCGGTCAAGACGGGGACTCAAATGATTAAGATAATCAAGTGATTTCTCCTCGCAATAATGAGGAGATCGAAACCCGTCATGCTAGAAGGATTGCAAAAGACTTGAAGCATACGGATGCATCCAATGATAAGATGTTGAGTGATGTGCAAAACAGCAAATACACAAGAGCTCAATTGGCAAGCTTTATTAAGCATCAAGCTCACATATCCATGGTGGAACCAAAGAAAGTGTATGAAGCTATTGAAGATTCACATTGGTTGGAAGCTATGCATGATGAGCTCAATAACTTTGAGCGCAATAAAGTTTGGAAGCTAGTTGAGAAGCCTAAAGATTGTCAAAATATTATTAGCACCAAGTGGATATTCAAGAACGGGCAAGATGAGCATGTTATTGTTGTGAGGAACTAGGCAAGATTGGTGGCTTAAGGCTACACTGAAGTCGAAGGCATTGACTTTGATGAAACCTATGCTCACGTGAATCATCTTGAGTCCATCTGTATCCTCCTTGCATATGCATCTTCACATAACTTTAAATTGCAACAAATGGATGTCAAGAGAGTCTTTCTTAATGGTCCGTTGAAAGGGGAGGTATATGTTAAGCAACCTCCAGGGTTCGAAAACCCAAACTTCCCTAACCATGTCTACAATCTCTCTAAGGCACTCTATGGACTTAAAAGGCTCCACGTGCGTGGTATGAGCACCTTAGAGAGTTGTTGCAAGACCGTGGGTTTGAAGTGGGGCAAGTCGATCCTACCATTTTCACAAAGAGGGCAAAGGGAGAGCTTTTAATTTGCCAACACTATGTGGATGATGTTATCTTTGGCTCAACTAAGAAAGCTTTCAATAATGAATTCTGAATGCTTATGACTGACAGGTTTGAGATGTCTATGATGGGAGAACTCAAATGCTTCCTTGGCTTTGAGACCAAGAAATTGGCTCATGGAACCTTCATTTATCAAGCCAAGTATACCCAAGACATGCTCAAGAGGTTTAACTTCCAAGGTGCTAAAGAGAAGGTCTCCCCAATGAAAGTCAAATGCCACCTCAAGCGCAAACCGTATGGTAAAGATGTGGACCAAAAGTCGTATCGTTCTATGATTGGTTCCTTTCTTTACCTTTGTGCATCTAGGCCTGATATTGTGCTGAGTATAGGAGTGTGTGCATGGTATCAAGCGGCTCCTAAGGAAATCCATTTGATGGCGGTCCATAGGATCTTCCGATATTTGGTTCATACCTCAAGGTTTGGTTTGTGGTACCCAAAGGGGGCACAATTTTCTCTCAAGGGGTACACGGACTCGGATTGGATGGTGATCAAGATGATAGGAAATCAATTTCCTGGGCTTTCCACTTCATTGGTAGGTCTTTGGTAAGTTGGTCTTGTAAGAAGAAAAATTGTATATCTCTCTCCGCCGCTGAAGCCGAGTATGTGGTGGCCGCTTGTGCTTGGATCCAATTTCTATGGATGAGGAAAACCCTCAAGAGTATGATGTTCACTTGGAGAAAGTTCCTCTCTTATGTGGCAATGAGAGTGCTATCAAGATCGCCTACAACCCCGTGCAACACACAAGGACGAAGCATATTGATATTCGTCATCATTTAATCCGGGATCATGTGGAAAGAGGTGATATTGAGCTAGCCTATGTCCCAACCAAAGATAATCTTGCGGGTATATCCACGAAGCCTCTAGATGATTCAAGATTCATGTTTTTGAGGAATGAGCCAAATATCATTGATTCAAGGAGTTTGACTTGAGGATCTTGCACACACACCTATAGTTTACTATGTGCTTGGGTTTAGGTGTAGGCATGGATATAGGGAGAGTGTTATCCTCACACATTGGGTTCTCCTCCCCCCATTATTCCCAAATAAAAAATTAATTATTATGTCTATATTTCTAATGTTGAATTGTGAGCTAAAATGTTGAGAATTGGCAATGCACCCAAGATATATCTTCGCGGTGTCATACCATAATCTCTTACATGGTGGCTTAACCTCTTCTCCTGAAGAGTTGGTTCTTATTTGGATTTTATTGGATTTCTTTTTGAGTTGGTTGGATTCATGGAAAACAACTCAATCTTGCTTTTTATTTGTTTGGATACTGCAAGTTTTGAGTGTGAAGTGCCATTCCAGGTTGTGTTTCTTATCCCAAGCTAAAATTCCCAAAAAGCCAATGTTCTTAGCCACATGCGTGTCCTAAACACAAATTCTAGGATTTTTGGAGATTTGGAGCCGGAGACTTCAGTGTGCAACACCGGAGACTCCGGTCTGGCCAAAGTCTCCGCCCTAAGAACAAAGATTTTGATACACTGAAGACTCCGGGGCTTAGGCCGGAGACACCGTCCTGGCGGTTTTCACAGAGACAAAAAGGGGATCAAGGTGGGGGTTTACTCACAATCCCCTCTCCACCCTCGACCCTCAAGTCCTCCCGCACCGCCTCTTCAGGCTCCCATATGATCGCCCTTGCCGCCGAAATCCGCCTTCGCGGGGATCCCTCATCTTCTCCTCGAGGGGGACTCTCCTCTCCCACTTGGAGCTCCACCATGTCGGGCCAGGGTAATCTCATCTCTCCTTGTTTCTAGGGTTTACCTAGATGTAGTTCTTGAGATGATGTTGCTAGTTTACCTCGGTAGAAATCATTCTAGGAAAAGTTGTTTATCCTTGGAACCATCTAGATATAGAGTGTAGCAAGATTTTGGATCTGCATCTGAAATCTCTGTCGTAGGGCAGGAGACTCTGGTCTCCAAGACCAGAGACTCTGATAGGCAGGAGATTCCGCCCCTGAGGCCGGAGACTCCGGTGCAGAATCATAATCTTTATACAAAATATCTCTTGTTGGTTCTCCCACTTATTCCTAGACATCCATGCTTATCTATTTGTTGTTTTCTCCCAGTTTGGCTGCTTTCAGGGGAAAGGACCAAGGCTTCCTCCTCCAACCCCAATCAGGCACCGAGAAAGCAACATCCTTACCATTCTCCTGCATGGAACTATCCTTTCATCGATCCAGAGACAGGGACTTAGATTCAGCAAAAAGATTTAAGGCAAGAACATGCTAGGCAAGAGACTGCTGATGAGCTTCAAATGCAAGAAGTGGCAAAGAAGGCTTGTTTTGATAGGATCACCACTTTGAAAGGCATGAGCAAGAGCGAGTTTAGGACAATGAGGGTGCAGCTGTTCTTCTCTATGGCTCGCACTTTTCAAAACCCTTTCTCTTGGAGGAAGGAACATGAGCTCATTCAGAAAAATTACTATGATGCTTTTCATCAGCCCGTTTGTGAGCAAAAGGTTCTCACTTAGAGGCTTTGGGCAGCATGTCCTACTTCAGTGATGCTGTGTGGGTGACAAAGAAGCTCGGTATCGAGAAGCTTGTTGGCACTCGGCAGGATTTCAATGTCAAGGCTGTCCAACAGTTCTTTGCTACAGTTAATTTTGGGGAGGATGAAGACATTATATTGAGATGGATGACTAGTGGCCTCAAGTGCGAGTCCTCTATCTTGAAGCTGTCAGAAATTCTCGGTTATCCTCTCCATGGTGACAACTTGGGCAAGAGGATGCATATTCATGGTGTTGCCTATGACAAGAGGAGGTTGGCTTCACTCTAAATGAATTTGGAAAGTGTTGTCTCCAACAAGAATCTCAAGCGTGTCTACAACGTTCTCCTCCGCCTGTTCAGGAACAAATTTTCTCATCAAGCCGGTAATGTGGATGCTATTCGTGGTGGTTTGGTGAATCTCCTTCACCATGCCTTCAAATGCCACCAAGCCAGTGAAGATTCTGAGGGATATGAGATTGATGTCATGGATTTCATCAAGGAAGAGATCTAGCATGCCATGACTGAGAAAAAGAAAGTGCATGTGTATGCTCCATATGTGATGAAGCTTATTCTGGATCAAGTCCCTGGATTGGACACAGGGATTCCTCACAAGACTGGCAGTCTTCAGGTTCTTTCGGTTAAATTTCGTGGTGATGAGGATGAGAAAGAGGAGGACCTCTCTATGTTTGATGATGCCCCAAGGTGGAATAGGAGGAAGAATGCAGATCCTCCATCCCGTCTCTCTGTCAAGGAAGAGGTTCGAGCCGAGCACAAGAAACTCACATGGTTCCAACACAACATCCCTTGCATGACTATTGTTGTCCACAAGGAGAACCATGAGGTGTATAAGGAAAGGAGGGAATTAAAGAAGATGGTTAAGGATCTTTAGGACCATGTTGGCATAGTGAAGATCCCTCCTCTTGAGCCTGTCACTGAGTCTCAGACCGTTTCCTATCATGAGTGGAACTTCTCCTCGTTTCCTTGGGCTGATTTTGATGAGGTAACTTCAGCTCCTTCCTCGTCTAACAACCGTTGCAAGGATCCTATGGAAGAAGAAGAGGAAGATGAAGAAGAGTATCAGTCAGGTGATGATGATGAGGATGCTCAGGATGATGATGAGTATTCTCAAGATGACAACTAGGACTCGGAGGAGGAGGAAGATTGATCATTTGGGATGCGTGTAGTTGATCTTTTTTCCTTTTTGGTGTCTCGATGCCAAAGGGGGATAAGTTGCTATCTAGACTTCTCGGGGAATCGCAAGGTTTGCTCGGAGCACAACCTTTTGAACTTGATTTTCCTTTTATAGCTTGTGTCTCCCTTTATTTTATTTGGATTTGAATTTCTCTCTTAGTGAACCTTCGTTGGTGAGACTATGTGTGTGAAGCTATCTATGGTTGTGCTAATACTTTCATGCTTTACTTGTCTTACCTTTATATATGCAATTGTGTTGTTCATTTTTTTTGCTTATGTGTAAGTTTGTAAAACATAGGGGGAGCTTAGAACCTTGTTGATCGTGTTCGATTGGTGCACGCATCATGGGGGAGCCCTTCTATATTTTACAAAACCTTGCCTAAGCAACGGTTATCATTATAAATACTTGTGTTGTCATCAAACACCAAAAAGGGATAGATTGAAAGCGCAAGTCCGCATAAATCTTGTTTTGTGTGTTTGTTAACAACACTAGTAACATTTTAATGTGTGTTGATGTGTATAGGGTCAAATGATAATTTTATTAATGGTGGTGAGTTCTCCGAAAAGATCAAAGAGAACTACAAGAGCTGGAGGTGCTGGAATCTATTTCCAGGCCAGAGTCTCTGGTGTCCTAGAACGAAGAAGACCATGTGGTGTCACTCTCTGGATCCACTCCGTAATTTGTGCGGAGAATTGCCACAGTCTCCGGTGCGCAGGGGTCGGAGTCTTCGGACTCCTGACATTTTCCTTGCCCTCGAAGCACCCCGGACAACCTCTGTGCTCTGGAGAGAAAATTCCTTGTAATCTCTGCGGAGTCTCTGATGGGACCGGAGTCTCCGGCCTGGGAAGACTAGAGTCTCCGGCCCATGAAGACCGGAGTCTCCGCCTTGAAGATTTTATAGAGCCAAGTCAAGATGGTGTCACCCACTAGAAGCAGTGCGGAATGTGTCGGAGTCTCCGGTATTTTGCAAAGTCTCCGTCCCTCCGGAATGTTGCTGGAATCTTTGGCAGACCGGAGTCTCCGGCCTTAGCACCAGAGTCTCCGGTGTAACTTTTCAAAAAGAGAGTCTCTGGTGTAACTTTTTCAAAAGAGAGTCAAATTTTCCTCTAGCTAGCTCGTCCATAATTGAATACCCCATTGATTGTGCTCACCCACCAAGCTAGATCTCCCAATCCCTCCACCCAAACTTGTTGATCTTTGGAGGATTGAAGGAGAAGGCCTCGATCTACATATTCACCAACCAGTTTTCCATTCCCCTCTCATTTGCTTGTGGGATTAGAGTCTAGGGTTTCTTTGTGGAAAACATAGACTCCATTGCTACTCTCTTGGTGGTTGTTGGTGATTCATGGGAGCCCCCAATTTGGTTGTGGGTGTGTGCCCCAAGCTCATTGTAAAGGACTCGATTTCTGCCACAAAGGGAATCAATAGTGGAAGGTGAACTAGGCCTTTGTGGCGAGATTCGTCGGAGAACAGGGTGAGGCCTTTGTGGCATTGAGTAGGCCTTCGTGGCGAAACTCACACCCCTCCAACGAAACATACTCCCCTCAAAAGGAGGAACTAGGTATTACATCCTTGTCTCCGCGTGCTTCCATTATCGGTTACCTCGTTCCCTCTCCTTTACTTTGTGTTTGTATCTTGTTTATTGTTGTGCTTGTCATATAGGTAAATTCACCGTAGTTGCATATCTAGAGAATTTACCTTTGTGTCAAGCCTTAATTTGAAGAAAAAATAAAATTGGTCGTAGCATCTATTCACCACCCCTCTAGGTGTCGATACTATCCATTCAAAATCTCAAATCGACAACTCACCTCTCGGTGTAACCCCACGTACTTGATGAGCGCCTCTTGGAAGGGACGGCAGCGCCAAGGACCCCATTCGCGAGAGAGGCGCACGTGTCTACGTTGGCATCCGCGCGGTATGTTCTCTTCACCTCGCGAGCTTCACTCTTGGCCTCGCCCTAAGCCTCATCAACGTGTGAACGTGCGAACGTTAGGGGAGAGGCGCTTGAGTCATTGACAGACTCGCTCTCTCCCCCCTCGTCCTCCTCATCATCAGAAGAGATCTCTACAAGGGGCCGCTTCTGGTATGTCCGGTCCGACCCCTCTGCAACGGGGCCTGAGACCTCCGTGCCTGAGGAGTTCACATCGCTCTCTTCCATGGGGCATGGCGTAAGTGGTTTTTCCACCCTCGACTCATCTCCCTCGCCTAGAAGAACTCACCAGTCGAAGCGCGGCATCGAGTTGACAATGGCATCCCTCGCCAAGGATGTAGAGGGGAATGATGGATGAAGGGATGGTTGGGGTGAATAGTTCGCGATAAGGGTATGTAGCACCATCTCGAGCTTATTGCCCTCGAGTCGAAAGCTTCTGAGCCTCATATTGTCGTCGGTGCCACCGCAATAGCACATGAGGTTTTCGTGCTGCTGAAGAGGCGCGAGGCGCTCGCGGGCGAACTACCTGACGACCATGGAAGCCTTGAGCCCCATGTTGTGCAGCTCCTCCATACGCAGCACCAAGGGCGCCATGGTCGCATCATCAAGCCACTCCTTCTTCCAGCCAGTATGTTTCCGGGGCCGCGCCTGGGGAATCTCGAAGAAGTCGCTAGAGGCATGCGTGTCCATGTACACCCAGCACACGGTGATGTCGTCCACCCTCTTTATGAAGTCCACATAGGGGAATAGGGGACCTCTCCGCAAGCCCACATGAAAGGAAATGCAGCCAGCGCAGTATGCCCTCGTTGTCAAGCGAAGGCTGAAGAAGCAACGGAATAAGGACATAGAGGGCATGACGCCAAAAAACTCCTCACACTAGAAGGCGAAGATCGCCAGGGTAAGAACAGAGTTGGGGTGGAGGTTCAGCGCGTGGATCTGGTAATGGTCCAGAATGGCGGTGGAGAAGGGGGGAACCATGCCCGCGAAGACGGTGTGGTAAAAGAATGCATATGAGGTGGCGGTAAGGGTGCTCCGCAGCACCGTGCCCCTGTGAAGAGAGGTGACACCGTGCTCATTGGTGGCGGAGCCCACCATGAGCCTGGCCTTCTCCGACCGGGCCAGATACGGGAGGTCCCCAGCACCGAATCTGTGCGGGAAGGAGCAGGAGCAGCGGGTGCAATGGACTTACATTTCGTGGCAGCTGGAGCTTTCTTTTTGCCCGCCATGGAGGTGGAAGCTCTTAGAGAAAGTGAAGGATCTAGGAGGAAGGAAGCACGGGGGCGAGTGTTGGGAAGGAGTCCTCTGGTGCGGCGGCCCATACTTTATATGTGTGGGTCCACCACGACACAGGGAGCCATTATCTCCACATCGAGGAGATTGTGTGTCGCGAACCGCCTCGCCACATGCCCACGACTGGCCCGACAATAGTTGGCCCTGCGACGTTTCGCCTCCTTCGGACACATGTCCACTACAGGCCCGAGGCTAACGTCGGACAGGTGGATACTAAGGTATTCCGGCCCGTCTGCTGCAGCCCAGCCTAGTGGGAACTAGAGGCCTCGTCAAGGATGTCTCGCGAGGCAAAGCCTCTTCATGAGATCTTGGCTCCCTCAGGAGACGGCCAGCTGGATGCTGGTCCCTCAGCAGGAGCACATCCGTCTGCCCTTGGGAGGAGCTCTACCTCGACCTCTCCTATCCTCTCCAGAGATTTTTTCCCTCGCGAGGAAACATGCCATGTGCGGCTGACGATCGCCGCTCTGCACGATGGCGAAGGGCCAACAGTGCCACATTGCACCTTTGGCGGCAGTTGCCATTCTCGTGTATAAAGCATGGGCGATAGCTGCCCACGCCAAAGCGCCGCCCCAGGACTTCCTCTTCGATGCAAGAAGACCAGGACGGGGCTACAAGACGGCGAAAACATCGCCGGGAGTCCCCACCACTCTGACATGGACGGTGGCGCTGTCCTTGATGACCAAGACCGATAGGAGTCGCAGAGCTCCGCCTGTCCCCTCCTTGGCAGCTTGTGGTAGCCCTTGCCGCCAAGTATGGGCGGAACGAGGCCCAAACGCCAGTATAAAAGGAGCCCCTTGACTCCTGTAGCAGGGACAACTCAATTCACCTAGAGCCTCCCTAGTATGAACCGAGTACAAGCTCGCACCTTGTATTGTATCAATCCTAGTGCAATCCATCAGACAAGCAAGAGCATACTTTTACACCTCAAGGTCACCTGAACCAGGGTAAACTCCCCGTGTCGCCATTGTTGACTTCTTCAAGATTTCCTCACGAGGCCTCATGAGAGGTGCTGGAAGTGCGGTTAGCCCCCAGTGCTCGAACCTCTTGAGAGTCCATGTCTTTGGCAGACCACTCTCCGACACGTGCACACCACGGAGGCTACGAGTAACTCAGCGCAGAGAATCAGGAGGCAAGGGCACCAACGGCAGCAGCTCGGGTGCAGGTGAAGAGCCACCACAAATGAGTCGACAGCGGGCGATCCATAAGGCGTGCGAGATGGAGCCGGTGCAGGTGAGGACGGCTCGGGTGAAGCCGCCGTGGGCGAGGTTGGCTCAGATCCATGCTCCAACTTAGGAGAGGGACCAGGATGGTCCAATGGACTAGGCCTATGCTCCTGGCGCGGGCCATGTGGCTGCATGCAATCGACGTGAGTGTGAGAGGCACGGTGCAGCTGCTCCGGCGATGGGGAGTCTATATCATCCAGGACCTCAAGGCGAGCAGCACGACCAATACCCGCACCATGGTTAAAAAGCAAAGATGGAGCATGTAAAATATCTCGAAATTGATCAAGCAAAGAGGGAGACAAATTAGAAGATGGTGTATGTGATGAAGATGGAAAGTTCGAGATGGGAAACACATTCTCATCGAAAATGACATCACGACTAATATAAACACGATTTGTAGGAACATGACGACATTTATGTCCTTTGTGGAGTGGGCTATATACAAGAAAGACACAATTCTTTAACCGATATTCAAGTTTATGATTATTGTACGGCGGAGATTAGGCCAACAGACACACCCAAAAACTTTAAAGAAAGTATAATCGGGGATTTCTCCTAACAAGCGCTCGAGAGGGGTCTGCATATCGATGACACGGGAGGGCATGCGATTGATAAGAAAGCAGGCGGTGATAAAAGCACCATTCCAAGAAAAAAGGAACATGTGCATGAGAAAGTAAAGTAACACCTGTTTTGACTATGTGGCGATGCTTTTGTTCCGCACTAGCATTGATGTGTATGAGGACAAGATACGTGATGAGCAATGCCAAGCTTTTGAAATAAGGAATTAAGCTTAACATACTCACCCCCCCCCCCCCCCCCCGCGCCTCCGACTGAACAAACAAAATTTTATGTCTGAGGAGGCGCTCAACATGAGTTTGGAACTGAATAAATATATCAAAAACATCACATTTACGTTTAATCAAGTATAACCACGTAAATCGACTATAAGCATCCACAGAACTAACATACTCCCTCCGATCCATAAAAAATATCGGGGCTTTAATTTAAATTTGACCAAATTTGAACTAAAGCCCCGACACTTTTTATGGATCAGAGGGAGTAGTAGTTATGACCACTGATAGAAATTCGGGCAGGGCCCCACACATTAGAATAAATAAGCTCAAGAGGAGCATTTGTTACATGACTCGAAAGATAAAACGGTAGCTGATGGCTCTTACCTTGCTGACATGCATCACACACTGTTATTAATTTATTGGATTTCGAAGGAATTTGATTACAACGAAGGACATGTTGACCGACCTGGGATGCAGGGTGTCCTAAGCGAAGAGAAGCTAGCTGGCTCACCTAACCTACGCATACGGGAATCCATCAGCTAGTTTTGGGCGCTCCTTAAAGTTTCTCAGAAAAGGTATTAAATTGTTTTTTTGGAAACATATACAATATATCTAAACACTTGTATTGTACGTGATCTACGGGGATGGCATTTCCTAAACTCGACCGGTTGATCTTGTGAGACATTATTGGCAGGAGCTCCTTTCAACCCCCGAAGATTCTTTTTAAGGATATGTCTTGGAAAGACGCATCGGTTTAATAGAAGAAGGGCCAAGAGGCCAGTTACAATGTGTCCGACACAGCGCCCAGAACGCTACCCAGTTTAGAAAGGGATTACTCGCCAAACCTCCACTTTTCTATTGGATCTAGACTAGTCCTAAAGAGCCCGACAGAGCACCACATATGCCTCAGCCTCTATCATACTGATCACCGTCTCCACTGATGGCAGGTGTTCCTCGAAAACCACATAGGTTTATTCCTAGGCCTCTACAGACACCAGCATGCTAGGGTAATAGATGTCCACAAGTCTTTTTGGTCTGCGGCACTCCTCGTCCTATCAGGCAGCCATCGAGCCACCTTATCTTGCTGGTTCGGGATCCACTGGTCAAGGCCCCACTAGTTTTTTTTGAAATGGGTAACCCAAGCTTCTGCATCGATTGATGCACACAGCTGTTTATTTATTATTAATCATCCAGCGAAAAGTATAGCAACGTATTGCATTACAGACGAAGCTCTATATCAAATAGAGACATAGCTGAAGCTCCAAGAAAAACAGCAAATTCGAACTACCCAAATTGTATTCGACAAATATGCTGCCAGGAAGCCCGGCTGAAGAACTCCCGAGCGACCGTCAGGAGCTGTGAAGACCCGGTAGCCATAAGCTCTCGCTGATCCACAGGTAGGAGGAGAGCCCACTACTGAATCCAGTTTACCGCCATAAGGATAACCTGCAAGACATTAATATTTGTAGACCGGTTAAACACAATATTATTCCGACAGTTCCAGATTGACCAACACAAAGCTGAAACACCAATTCGGATTCTTGGTTTTGTCTTCTTATCAACACCATTTAACCAATTACCAAACATATTGGAAACACTGGTCGGTGGTGTAATGTTATAAGCAGTAAAAACAACTCTCCAAACAAGCTTAGCAAAAGGACAAGAGATAAACAGATGTTCTATACTTTCCTCAGAATCACAGAAAGAACATTTAGTACATCCTTGCCATTTTCTCTTTTTCAGATTATCTTTAGTGAGCAAGACCTTATTGTTAAGAAACCACATGAACACCTTAATTTTAAGTGGGATTTTAAGTTTCCATAGATATTTTCGTAGATATCTAGTATGACCATTCATCAAATCTTCATACATCCCAACAGCAGGTGATCTATATCCTCTCCATGTTGGTCGCACAATGGTCAAGCCGTAGGGTGTGGCAGCCCTCTACGGCCAAGCCTGTCGATCATCCAGCACATGTTCCTCAAAGCCAACCACATAAAGAATTTGCATTTATTGGGCGCGCGAGATCGCCACACCTGCTCTGTTCCGGCAAGCCCTTCAAACCCCCCTCCCCCCAAACATGTCACGATAAGCAGAACGAGCTGAGAATAGTTTGTTCGGCTAACAGTTCTATCGTAGCTCGTCATCCACACCCTCCTCAGGGGTAATGTTAGCTAAAAGGTCAGCCAGACTAAGGAGTTCCCATAGCTCTACCTCAGCGAGGTCAAGGGGGACATCATGTAACCATTCCCCCGTCAGGCCTTCCTTTACCTTGCGGGTCACCAGCGCACGCTTAGGTATTCTCCACAGATGGGGGCCACATGTTTCACTCTGCCCTCTCGCAGCCACCTATCGGTCCAGAAAAAAGTGCCGGCTCCATCATCGATCTCTGAAGTCGTTCCTACTTCGAAGAGGTGTGTCACAATTTTGGTCACCTGAATGTTGAATTCGCTCCACGACTTTGAGGCATCTGTTTTACGAAGCCTCAGCCACCTGGCCCGCAGTGTGTGGTTCATTACTCGGAGGTTTGGTACGCCGAGGCCTCCGAGGTGCTTGGGCATGCAAACTCTCCCCCACGTCATAAGTCATTGTTCACCGTGAGCGTATTTCCTCCCTTTCCATGACCCGAAGATTCATCTGACGACCTGGAGGAAATTCAGGACAGATGTGTCCTAACACGCAGGTCGGAAAATAAAATTTCTATACGACCCAGCCTAGGTCACTGCTGATCAAGCGCGTACGGAACCGAGCTTTCCCCGTCGCCCCAGCGAAAGCGCCGTGTGGCATGGATAGGTAGTCAGTCACTCAGTCGTCTCCCTCGCAGGTCAAGCAGGTCTTTTAATTTAATGCGAGATAGTCGGAGAGATCTGCATCCTAAACGCACATCACTCGTTTTCCTTGAGAATTCTAATCGCACTTGGTGCAGGTAAGCATCTTCTCCCTTTACGTGGTTTGAAAAGAAGTAAAGAATGGTGAAGTAGCTATGGATGCAAATGCGTCTGACCATCGACGCTGCCTTGCATATGCATACCAAACCGCTACCGCTAATTTAAGTACTTGTTATACCGTTCAAGGAGGCGATGTCACTTAATAGAAAGCTGAGTAAGCGTTGAATCGGTTCAAAAGAAAAAAGATCTCGGTGCGCCATTCTTTTCGTTTGCTGGAACATTCCGCGTTAACTGAATGATTGCAGTTGCACACCTGCACCCGCAGCCGCAGCACCCCAATTCGAACACTCTGCAGCTATAGTAATACAGACGCCACAAGCAAGTAAATTTTAAGCTTCGACACCGGTATTTAGAAGTGTAAAACGGGTGTTTTTGAACCATAAACCCGTCAAGGCTGAACTTGTTGTTGTTTTGCGTTTCTCCGAATCACACTATCATCAGTAAGCAGTCCACGAGTATCCCGGCCGTCAGTGCAGTGCAGAACTCATGATCAGTAAACAGTCCACGAGTAGCTCGAGGATGGACATTTTGCGTCCATGAACGCGACAGTTTCGTCATGCCCCTACCTACGGTGCTGACCAGTGACCGCGCGCGTCAATTTTCCCAAAACGTCACCGTCGCCGTGGAGGTGAGTACGACCAGCTGCATGAGCGAATGTTTTTGCTCTGCTCCCGGTACATTTTCCAAGCCTCATCAGCACATCACACGTTGCTGTCCAGAATATTTTGTACTCCACTTGGCTTAACAATCCAAGACTACGAGGCCCGGGACGCGATTGCTTGGTCACTAAGTTGGGCACTGACTTGTCGCCCTCTGCTCAGTCTCTGGTACACGGTTTGTTGCCGAGTCGTCTCTCCAGCTTACGGAGCAGAGCCAGTTCGTCATAAACAAAACCTAACCGCGTCCCAACTACTCATGGAAACGCCTTTTTGATCTCGCAATCAGGTGTGCCAGTTTCGGCACACCCCGCACCGAGTGACCAGCTCCCTCCCTAGCTATATATATCGCGCCAGGTTCTATGCCCCCTACACAAGACGCTTGCTTCCAGCCTCTCTTGCCCCATCCGTAGAGTTCAAGCCTTCCAGTTGCATTCCTGAAACTTGATTCCAACCTCCCGTGTCCGAGAGTAACAAATTCCGAGATAGCCTCAAGGCATTCCGTGAAGAAACCAAAGCAAGCCGAGATGAAGCAAAAGATCGTGATCAAGGTGCAGATGACCTGCGACAAGTGCCGGTCCAAGGCGATGGCGCTGGCGGCGGCCACCGTAGGGGTGGACTCCGTGGCGCTGGCCGGGGACGGCAAGGACCAGGTGGTGGTGGTCGGCGACGGCATCGACTCCGTCAAGCTCACCAGCGCGCTGCGCAAGAAGGTCGGCCACGCGCAGCTGCTGCAGGTCGGCGAAGTCAAGAAGGAGGAGGAGAAGAAGAAGCCCACCGAGGCGACCGCCGCCTCTGTCGTCGAGTACACGTACCCGTGGAACTACTACCAGTACCCTTCGCACGCGGCGCCCGTCTATGACCACCCAACCGGCGCCTACGGTTACCAGCAGTACCATTCCTGGCCGGCCACCTGCTGGATGTAAGAGTCACAGCAATACTCATTTTCGTAAGCAGAGAGTTCTTGAGTTTTCTTTTTGTTCTCCGATCGGGGTTTAGCTTCAGTAGGATCGCAAGTGTTATGCTGGTTGGTGTCGAAACTTGGTGATTAATTAATTGATATGGATCCATTTCGGTTCAGTTGAGTAGTACTACGGGCACATGTAATCTCCTGGCATTACAATCAGCATGGAGGTCTTGGACCAAATGATAATAATGCCGAAGTCACGTGCCGAGCTACATGGAATTTGATCATGGCGAGGGTGGAAATGGATGATTGTGAGTTCTCCATGGTGGGTCGCTCACGCAAAATAAAGAGGGCCGTTCTCAGCATGTTCCCGCAGGTTGCCACGTGTATTACTTCCTCTAGGCCCCGCTTGGTTCATCGTTCACATCCTCCCCTGATGTAGCCCGACATATTCCACCAATCACTCGCACAATTTCCAATGACCCTGTGATAAGAACTCATAATGCATTTTGGCGTAAGATGAACTCGCTCCTATTCTTGCATGATCTTGACCATTTGGTGAATGGTTCGTTACCTCATGTGAATACCCTATGCATATTCAGCTATGACCCTCCAATGGAGCTCCAAGACGACGCACGGGATGATCAAGAAGATGACCAAGATACCGAGAAGCAAGAAGAAGAAGAGGAGAAGGTGCCCAGAGTCTACAGCCGCCCGCAAAACAACAATATGGGAGAGATACTCAACGCACAGGGCGTGGTATCAGCTGATGTATTTATATGCAAAGATCAACGCTTTCACGGAAAAAATGAAAATCAATCTCAATATGATTTATTCGTGCATGGAAAACAGGATTGGATGAGAGATAAGTAGCCCTAATATTATCACACCATAAAATAGGTGGAGAATCCTGTCGAATACCAAGTTCGTTCAATAATGCTTCAACCAAAATAATCTTCACAGTAGCATTAGCCATTGCTTTGTAGTCAGCTTCAGTACTGGATCGAGACACGGTAGTTTGTTTTCGAGCACTCCATGCAGTCCAATTTCCACCATAAAAGACTGCATATCCCCCTAGATCGCTTGCCATCAACATCACCGACCCAATCAACATCTAAGAACGCTGAAAGATTACTGGAGGCAGTTGTTCAAAGAAGCAACCAATGACCAACAGTGTGTTGAATATATCGGAGAATTCGTTTTACGGCATATGTTTCTCAGTAGGAGTGCGAAGAAACTGGCAGACTCTGTTAATATCAAAAGAGATATCTGGACGAGTCAAAGTAAGATACCACAACCCTCCAACAAGACTTCTGTATCTAGTAACATCATCGAACCCAAGAATAGGACTATCCGCAACAAATAGTTTGACCGAACCTAACATAGGAGTGATAGTAGGAGCACACTTGAGCATACCATCCCATCCTAGAAGATCAGTATCATACTTGCGTTGAGTAAGAGAGAGACCTTGCTGGTGATGAGCAACCTCCAAGCCAAAGAAAAAAAAAAGGGACCAAGATCCTTGACTGCAAACTCTTGATGAAGACCTGATGAGACGATCAGTCGCCAAAGAAAAAGAGTTGAGCACAATAATGTCATCGGCATATACCAACAGATAGATTGTCACCTCGGGCTGGTGAAGAATAAATAAGGAGGTGTCAGTTGTCGAAGGTTTAAATCCATGCTGATGAAGAACATCACCAACATGAGCATGCCAAGCCCGAGGTTCCTCTTTGAGTCCATACAGGGCCTCCTGCAGGTGACAAAGGTGAGTGGGATGCTGAGGATCCTCAAAACCTGGAGGTTGATGCATGAACACTTAGACACCATTCAGAAACGCATTCTGAATATCAAGCTGACGTACAGACCAACGACGAGTAACAGCAATAGACAGAAGCAAACGAATGGTTGTAGGCTTGATAACAGAGCTGAATGTATCTTCATAATCCAGGCCATACCGCTTCTTGAACCCCTTGGCGACGGGACGTGTTTTATACCTTTCAATATTACCATTGGCATGACGCTTGACTTTGTAAACCTATCTGGAGTCAATGGTAAAAATACCAAGACGCCAAGTATTATTGGTGACTAAAGCATCAAACCTCTGCTCCATGGCCTCACGCCAATGAGGAATCCCAAGAGCAGCACGGAAATGTATAGGTTCAACAGACGGATCAACAGTAGCTTGCGCAACACAGGCAACAATCCATGCAACTGTACCATCGGTAGGATTTCTCGGTTGGTGTTGTCGGTCCGGTGGATACCAGGGTATCCCGGCCCGTCTGCTGCGGCCCAGCCCAGTGGGCACTAGAGGCCTCGTCAAGGATGTCTCACGAGGTAAAGCCACTTCGTGAGACCTTGCCTCCCTCAGGACACAGCCAGCTGGAGGTTGGTCCCTTTGGAGGAGCAAATTCGTCTGCCCTTGGGGAGGAGCTCTACATCGAGCTCTCCGCTTCTCTCTAGAGGATTTTCTCCTCGCGAGGAAACATTCCATGTGCGGTTGACGATCGCCTCCCTACACGATGACGAAGGCCCGATAGTGGCACAATGCACCTTTGGTAGCAGTTGCCGTTCTCGCGTATAAAGCGTCGGCGAAAGCTGCGCATGCTAATGCATCGCCATAGAACTTCCTCTTCGGTGCAAGAAGACCAGGATGGTGCTACCAGACAGAGGAAACGTCACTGGGAGCCCCCACCGCTCTACCATGGACGGTGACGTTGTCCTCGATGACCAAGACCGGCAGGAGTCGTGGAGCTCCAACTGTCCCCTCCTTGCCACTTTGTGGTAGCCCTTTCCCGCCAAATATGGGTGGGAACAAGGCCCAAACGCCGGTATAAAAGGAGACCTTGGCTCCTGTATTAGGGATGGCTCAATTCACCGAGAGCCTCCCTAGTCTGAACAACACAAACTCGCACCTTGTACTGTATCAATCGCAGTGGAATCCATCACACAACTAGGAGTAGGGTTTTACACCGCAAGATGGCCTGAACCTGGGTAAACTCCGTGTGTCACCATTGCTGCCTACTTCAAGCTTTCGTCACGAGGCCTCGTGAGAGGTGGTACAAGTGCGGTTAGCCCCAACTGTTCGAACCTCTTGGGAGTCCCTGTCTTTGACAGACCACTCTCCAACATTTGGCGCGCTAGGTAGGGGGCTAAGGTACTCCTTCACCTCTTCGCTGCCATGCCACCCGCTTATCCCACCTGAGCCGAGCGTGCCCGCCGCATGAGCCAGACCAACCCCACCGGCAACAACAACAATGAAGACACGCATCACGGTCCCGCTGGCGTTGGTAGCGCACCCAACCACGAGGACCAAACCTTCTCCCACCCGTCGCAGCGTGGGGCACAGGCACCTCCGCCACCGCCTCCACACCCGCCACCACCGGCGACGCCACCATTGGGCCGCAACATACCATCAGGGACGCCACAAGCGGCCCACCCCCTCCGCAGCCCTGCTGCTGGCCCGGGAGCTGCTCGCGCATCCGCCCGCGCCGGAAGGGCACGCCGCATGGATCGCCAGTCTCCAGGAGCTCGTCACTGCCACAAACGTTTCCCCACAACCGTCAAGGGGAGGCGGCACTGGCCAGCCTAGGAACACGGCAGCTCATGACGCGCCAGTCCCTTCCCATGATGCAACGTCGCCGGTGCAAGGCGATCCCCGCACCTATGTCCATGACAAGGCCCATGCCACCAGAGCTCCTGACAAGAGCAAGAACGTATGCCAGATCCTCCGCACTCTGCCAGAAGCGTGCGTGCAGATCGACCGCAGCCACGAGCACGAACGGTGCACCATCCGCAGCCGCGCCAACCATCCGGCATACAATGAGGCAGGCGCCAAGATCTACATCGGGGGCTTCCTCGCGTTCACCAAGCAGCTCCGCACGGTCGCATGGCCGCCGAAGTTCAACCCAACGCTGCCTCCTCGCTACAATGATACCACCCCTCCTCTCGACTTCCTGCGGCTGTATAGCCTCAGCGTGTGCGCTGCGAAGGGAGACGATAAGTACATGGGTAACTGGCTGCCCATGGGCCTAAGGAGGCTGCCCTCATCTTCTCAGCTTCGTACGAGGAGCTATGCCTCAGCTTCGTCATCAACTTCAAGGCCTCCTACGAGCGCCCCTCACCTACAACGATCTCCGCGCCTTACGCCAGCGCTCAGGCGGAACACTTCTCCAGTACCTCCAGCGCTTTAGCCAGACACAAAACAAGATCGCTCGCATCACAGATTCAAACGTCATCTCTGCCTTCCGCGAGGAAGTCACCAATGAGTGCATGCTCGAGGAGCTCAGCATCAAGGACGACCTCGCCTACACCGTCGAGCTCGTGGACTTGGCTGGCAAGTGCGCCAAGGCTTAGGAAGGTCGCCTTTTCAGGCACAACACTCACGTCGATGAATCCAAGCCTACGGCTCCGAAGGCCAAAACCAAGACTAGGAGTGACGACGTGGACGCCAAGCGCAAGGCTCCCACCGTTCTGGCAGCAAGGTGTTCGAGCACAAGGTGTCGAGTCTTCTTAGTTAGGTTCATGGCGTGGGATGCCATAAGCCTGCTGATAGAACCGTGGGAGAGTGGAAACTAGGACACGGGTTTACCCAGGTTCGGTACGTCGCAACTATGGCGGCGTTCCTACTCCTGCAATATCACTAAATCAGGGCTGAAGCCTGAAGTATATAAAGTACAACGTGAGTATGGTTTTGCTAACTCGGCGAGGATGAACTTCCCGGCGAGTTGGCTTCTAGCTATTCCAACTCTTGTTCTCTGTCCTTTTTTATCTGCTCCCATCCTGCTTTATATAGATAGCCAGACTAGGTCTTACAGAAAGGAAACCTAGAAGACTATGGAAAGTAATCCTATTCTTGGAAAATAAGGCATCCGGCTTTTTCTCCAAGCCGGACCACGTATTGGACCGTGATCCGGGTTCTTCTAGAATTCGGCTTCTTGTGCGTCTGCTTACTGGGCCGCCAATGGACCTTCCTCCATTGCCTACGGGCTACCCTGGTAATCCGGCCTTTGTCTGATGCCGGATATACCCCTAGTTGGCATATACACGACAGTAGCCCCAAGGCGAGTTAAGACTTCACTTTTGCCGGCCTTCTTCAATTTGCATGCTTTTCAGAAAAGTCAGCACTTTAGTCGTGAATCTTCTTCTTGAAACTTTTATGCCCAACTGGATTTTTCGAAATCTAGCATTTTCTTCCACAAGTCTTCGCTGAGAACGAACTTGTGACATAAGAGATAAAATCATGCTTACGTCATGACCGCTTATCTTCACTCAATGACTAAATACGAATCTCTGCCAGATTTGGCATGGGAAACGAGGAGATAGCCATTATCACCCCGTCCCCTCGTATCCCGGATTTTACTGCATGACACGCGTCAATCATCCAATGGCTAAATTAGCCGTTGGGGTAATCTCAACGGTAAAATCCGATATAAATAGCCCCTTGGTTCCTTCGTACTCATTTTCTCCCACTCTTTTGCGATTCGCTCGAGAACAATAGCACTCGCGCTCCGCCGCTTCCAAGAGAGAGAAAACCTCGCCGAATTCACACCATCGGCGGTCGGAGTTCTATCCTGTGTCAGTCCCACCAGAATATGGACGCCATAAGCCCTTCCCGCTCGTCCGAGGTCATTGTCGACCCTGCACTCACAGTGCCTACCACGGGCTCCGTGGTTCCTCCCGCGCACACTTCTTCCACTACATCCACGGCAGAGGCATCCTCGTCTTCTTCCCCGGTGGATCCTCCAGTTACCACCATGGCAACTGAGGAGACAACTACGGAAGCTCAGGTTGGCGGAGATACTCCTTTCGCCTCCGAGCCCGTGCCTCCCACCACCTCTTCTGTTCCACCTCCTCCCGTTTCCGGATCTAGATACGGGGAAACTGCTCGCGTCGGTGAGGGCGTAGAAGGCAACATCATCGGTGGTGGCGAAGAAGAGATGAAGGAGGAAAATCCGGCAATTGGAGTCAATGCAACACTGTATTGACCCTTTGGACGAGTCTGGAGAAAGACGGCTTTCTGCAGAAGAGGAAATGGCGACTGGAAAACGAAGACTTTGGGCCTCAGCCGAAAGACGGAGAAAGGGTAATCCTGGCCTCCCATATTTTGCAAGGTATGGTATTTCCGCCTTCCGCCATTTTTCTCCAAGTCCTCCAGCATTACGGGGTTCAACCCCACAATCTTCCTCGAAACACCATTCTATACATAGCCGGCTTCCATCCTTTGTTTGAGGGCTACCTAGGAATAGAACTTCGGTTAGATTTCTTTCAATACTACTTCAATGTGAAGCGAAAAACTTTTGATGGTGTTCTCCCAGTCTATGGGACCATATCCTTCAATCTGCACAGAGGCAGAGAGGTATGGTTCCCAAAAATCAAAACCTCGGAATCCATCAAGTTTTGTACGGGTTCCTTCTTTTATCACCCGGCTGTCATATAACCTGGAAAGGATACCGACATTCCGGCTTTCGAGAACTCCGCGGCTACTCCAAGGGATAATTGGGCTCTGGACGCGGTCTCAGTTCTTCCCCCAGATCTCCTGCGCATCAAAAGGCGGATGGCCAAATTTTTTGTCTCTTCCCCACCACTCGCTGGTATGGACACTGTCCTTTTCTGGCACAGAAGGCGAATTCAACCTCTCTTCTTCCGTGGCGGCCGCCTCCTCAGCGAGTATACAGGTCTAGATGACACCATGCGTGTGACAAAGTCGGCTATGTCCGAGAAAGTCTTCCACAAGCGTGTCAATGTTCAACGCCGAGAACCCTCCTTCCAAGGTCTGCATTCTTTTTTCTGCCTTGTGGGAAGGTTTTCATACTTTTCTTTCATGAATGTATATTAGCAACTTATCCGTGTTTTGGAAACTTGAGACTCTCATAGGGGATCAACTTGTCTTTGCCGCTGAGGAGGAGAGGCTGAAAGCCTGCTATGCAGCGGCCGGTGGACAGAAACGCAAGAACATTCCTATGTCCACCAAAGTTATCGATCTTGACGTGGTCCCCATCGCCACTTCCAGGTAATCATGGAATTTTTTGCATAGCTTCTTCTTTCCTCACGCGAAAAAATTTCTCTGAGTTTTATTCCCGACTTTTCTTCCTTTGAAGCCTTTCTCCCGCTCCATTGAAGGGAAAAGGCCGGAAGAAGCAAAAAGTTACCACTCGTAGGGCAGCAAAGCCTTCCCCTGACACCGCCCCAAATACACCAATGGCGGGTGGAGCAGGGGATCATTATACTGCCTTTGAAGAATTCAACTCCCTCCCCCAAGCCAGTACAGCCAGCCCGATTCATCCGTCCCGAATGTGCGAGAAAGGGCGGCACAATATGAGGAAGGAGGCCCTTCTCTCGTCAAAATTGACGAAGATATTCCAACTTTCCAAAATTTCAAGGTAAAGCAAGAAGTGTGCTTCGATGAGAGTGGCTTTATGCATACATGGGCAAAAAGTCAGTTTGTCCGAGCCCCCTTGATTCGTCCTTGGCCAAAAGGCGGCTTAATTGTGCGGAATAATTACACTTTCTTGCCTCGGCAGGTCATCCAAGATGGAATCCACCATATGTGGATGTCCTTCTCGGAATATTCCAAGGAATTCTCCGAGATGCTCTCCGAGCTACAAAAGATGAGCCAGGTATAACTTTAGCCCCCAAGTAATAAGACGAATGTCTTCTTTTTGTTTTAATACTTTTTAGGATTTCGTGCTTATCTTTTGTATCTTAACCAATCTTCCATTTATATGCTTTCAGCAAACTGCGAAGAGTATCAATATGGATATTTTTGACAAACTCACAGTGAAAAATAAGGAGGTGAAAGCCTTCCTTGCTATCACCAATGAGAAAGAGTCAGAAATTGCCGAACTTCAAAACCAGTTCAAGGAAAATGCATGTAAGTATTCTTATGCATTCCTTATTTTTGATTTTGATCTTGCGAGCTTTTTTCTCTAAGTACTTTCGCATTAATTTTTTTGCCTTCTTTCCTTTTCAGCCTTGCTAGCTGAAGCTAGGAAAGCAACAGCGGATGCTGGCAATGCTCATCAGCTCCCCTCCGAGAACATAGAGCTTCATAAGATTATTATGAAGCTTCAAAAGGACTTGGAGGATAGCTAGATGGCGCTGGGTTTAGCCGAATCTCATATTACTGCCCAAGCCAAGAAAGACACGAGAACCATCCAGGACCTGGAGGTTTCTCTCCATCTTCGGCTCGAGGAAGTTACCAAGATTAATAAACACATTCTTGGCAAGTTGTAAACTTTTACCAGCTTTGTTGTTCAGTTTTAAAAGTGCATACTTATTTCTTGAACTTTTTTATTTCTGCCTTCTGTATTTTGTACCAGAAGGTGACTCCTCCACCCAAATTGACCGCATTCGAGCATTCGGCGTCTTCGTTGACAATATGAAGAAATACAGAAGAAAGCTTGTTAACAAGTGTCTTCTGGACAAAAAGACGGAGTATACTGATTTATCTCAGCTGTCGGACGCTTTCGCCAAGGTTATTTCTCGGCGAGAATCATGGATGCAATCCGTTGTCCATGGCGGAGCGCGCATGGCCTTGGGCCTATTGAAGATGCACTACCCTACTGCCAAACCATGGCTGGTAGCTACTGGTATCCTTCAAGGATACACGAAAGCTCAAAGGGCGGAGATCTTCGACTCCGTCAAAGGCTATGCTTCTAAGATTTCCCACATGGTCTCCATGACCACCTTCTACCCGGAGAAAGAGATGCCAACAACTCTGGAAAATCCGAGCGAGAGCGATGAAGACGACGACAATGAAGACTTTGTCGATGCCGTCTAAGTCCATGTCCTGCATGAGCTGAAAACTAGAAAAATGCATTACTTGCTTTTATGATGTAATACTCATATGTAATGCATTCTATATTTTGTATGAACAGTTTATGCTTTGGCAGTTTCAATTATCTTTGTAAGTTAAAATTGTCTCCTTTTTCTTTTAGGTTCTCTAGTTTGTATGCTTTAACTTTTCTTAGTGTTTGAGTGATTCCAAAAGCATGAAATATTCACGCCGAGCAACCGAGTTAAGTAACCAATTAGTCTAAACTCGGAATCATGAGTCATACCTTGGAACTTTAACTTACTAATCCAGTGACCCAGCAAACAAACAATCAGATAATACTTAAGAAAATAAGGAGCTAATAGTATGAACCCCGGGCACGCAGGCACAATCTGGTATTCTTGTAGCCTTTTTAGGCTAAAAAGCATTCATTTTTGTTAACTCCGAGCACACAGGCGAAATTCGGGTTAACATTGAAATAGATTGGAAGATCGTTGGGAAATAGAAAAGACGGAACATGCTTTTGACAGTAAAGATAGAACAATTGGCATATTTTCTGACAACTTTATTTCATGATCATAGAATTGGACTAGGTATTGAAAGGACGTAACTGCTGGATGCTCGAGGGTCTGTTTGTCTCTCCTAGTTCTACATCTATACTTCTTTTCCTCTTGTGATTCGAGTTTTTCGGGTCATATTCAGTATCCCAAATATCTACAAGGTAATATGCCCCATTTTTTATAGCTTTGCTGATGACAAATGGTCCCTCCCAGATTGGGGCTAACTTATGTTTTATTTCTTGCACCAACCATAGCACTAAATCGTCTTCCTTAAAAGAGCGATGTTTGATTTTCCGGCTATGATACCGCCGTAAAACTTGCTGATAAATGGCGGATCTCTGCAACACAAGTTCTCGTTCTTCTTCTAAAAGAACGACGTCATCCTGACGTGCATTTTCGGCATCCGTCTCATCATATGCATGCACTCTAGGGCTATCATGGATCATGTCCGTTGGAAGCACAACTTTTGCACCATAAACCAGGAAAAAGGGGTCTTCCCCCTTGATCTATTTGGCGTTGTTCGTATGCTCCAAAGTACTAATGGCAATTCTTCTACCCATGCTCCAGCTTCTCTATAAAGAGGAGATTCGAGTCTTGGGCGTATACCTTGCTGGATTGAACTGTTCATACGTTCAACGTGGCCATTGGATTGTGGGTGTACCACAGATGCAAGATCGAGGCGTATTCCCGTTTGCTGGCAATATTTTGCCAGCTCTCCAATTTTAAAGTTAGTCCTATTATCCATGATTATTCTATGTGGGACGCCGTATCTCACGACTATGTCTATGATGAAATTTCTAACGGTCACACCGTCAAGTTTTTTGATGGGTTTGGCTTTCACCCACTTGGTATACTTATCCACTGCAATGAGTAGATGTGTAAGTGCGCCTCTTGCAGCTTTGAAAGGCCCCATCATATCTAGCCCCAAGACCGCAAACGGCCATGTTATGGGAATATTCTTGAGTGCTTGAGCCGACATTTTGGTCTGCTTGACGTAATACTGGCATCCGGCACATGTGTTTACTATGTGCTCTGTATCTATCTTGGCTATAAGTCAGAAAAATCCTGCTCGGAATGCTTTCTTAACTATGTTTTTTGATTGAGCATGATGTCCGCAATCTCCGGCGTGGATTTCTTGTAGGATTTTTCATTCTTCTTCCGGCGAAATACAACGCTGGAAAATTCCGATAGTACTGTGTTTATTCAGGGTGGGCGTTCGGGTTACCCGAAAATTTCGGGTCGGGTAATTCGGATTGTACACAATTCGGGTTTCTAAAAATAACACCCGATTTTTGCCCAATTTTTTTGATACCCGACAATTTGGGTTCCCGAAAAATCGGGTTCGGGTTCGGGTTATCACGAGTTGCCCGAAATAGCTCACCGAATATGTTTGTTCCGAACGAGTTAGTGGGAATACGGAGGAATCTGCCTATAGTTTTAGTGGGTGTGATAGAGAAGGGAGGCGTTTGGCGGCGTGGTGGAGATTGGAGAGCTCGCGACGAGGCGTCCGGCGGTGCTGTGGCCATGTCAGGGCGAAGGCCATGGAAGTTTTGCTGACGGCGGCTCTTTCTTGCCAGGGGCAGGGCTGCCCACGCGACGTGGTGCTGCAGTGTGGGATCGTGGAGACCAGGGAGTGTCGCGCAGCTGTGGAGACTAGGGAGATTGGGGGCTATCGGCGGCGGGACAACAGTCGAGTTAGGGCGGCGGCGGGGTGCGTTCGTGACTGTTGGGAACTGGGGATTGGGGAAGTCGCTCGGTTGAGGAATGTGATGAGGACGAGGTCACGTAGTCAGGGAAGCGTCACGTACTGGGCTATTAGTGGTAGATTTACTTTAGTTGGCTGGGCCTTAGCTAGCTGGTGGGATTTTTCTGGGCTACCTATTTTCTTTCGGGTTGTTCGGTCAGTTCGGGTACTATGAACAGGATCCCGAATTTCCTAAAAAAAATCGGGTTTCAGAAACTGCTACCCGATGAAGTGCTCGGGTTTCTCGGGTTCGGGTTTTTCGGGTTCGGGCTCGGGTTTTTCGGGTTCGGGCTTCGGGTTTCGGGTTTTATGCCCAGCCTGAGTGTTTATATAGGCAACCATTAATTACCGTGTATCCTTTGCATCGACGTTTTATCTGCCTTTGCAAGACTTCGTCTGCTCCGTCCAGGAACTCTGAGCGACTAAGAAGTTTAAGGATGGTATTGTCCAATCCGGGATGATGAACAGAGGTTCTATTGACTCGGATACAAGGGGATAGTCAACATCTCCGTCTTTTATCAATGGTTTTCACCCTTTTCGAGCCCATCCGGTCTAAAGCATCCGGATTCCAGTTCTGTTCCCGTTTGACGTGATTTACTTCAAACCCTAGGAAGCAAATGGCGAATTCGTCGACAGTTCTCTGATATTCCATCGTTATGGGGCTTTTGGCATCCCATGTCTGGTTAAGCTGGTGTTGTACTAAGTCCGAGTCGCCATAGCATAGTATGCATTTGACACCTATTTCCTTTGCAATATGCAAGCTGTGAAGTAGTACTTCGTATTCTGCCACGTTATTGCTGGTGTTGAAGTGAATTTGAAGCACATACTTCATGTGGTCGCCTTTTAGAGATTTGAGCACTACACCTGCACCAGCACCTTCCTTCATTTTGGATCCGTCAAAATGCATTATCCAATATTCCGACTCCGTCATGGGCATGTTTTTCATGGCTTCTATCCAATCAGCTACAAAATCTGCCAACACCTGGGATTTGATTGCCGTCCGGGGTTGGCACTTAATGTTAAATGCAGCAAGCTCAATGCCCCATTTGGCGACTCTGCCAGTTTCATCTGCATTGTTTATAATATCCCCTAGTGGTGCTTTGCTTACCACTGTTATGAAATGTCCATGGAAATAATAGCGGTCGGGATGCGAAAAATACGCCACATGTCAGCTTTTGATAATGTGGATACCTTTGTTTTGACTTTGAGAATACTTCACTGATGTAGTAAACCGGGTGTTGGTCTGGTATGCTTTGTTCATTTTCCCGCCTTTCGACAATTATTACAGCGCTGACAACCCTATTTGTTGCTGTCAGATACAGTAACATGAGTTCTTCGTCTTTTGGGGATGCCAAAATTGGAGCTTTCGTTAAAGTTTCCATTAGCTGGGCTAACGCTTTGTCTGCTTCTTCTGTCCATTCAAATTTGTCAGATTTATTTAACAATTTTTATAATGGCAGAGTCTTGTCACCAAGCCGGCTTATAAACCTGCTTACGGCAGCTATGGAACCCGTCAATATCTAGACGTCTTTCAGGCACGTGGGTCTTTTGATGTCCAGGACTTCTTTGATCTTTTCCGGGTTTACCTCAATTCCTCTATGAGAAACGAGAAAACCCAGAAGTTTTCCTGAGGGAACTCCGAATACACACTTTAATGGATTTAACTTCATTTTATAAGTGCGTAGGTTATCAAAAGTTTCTCGTAGATGCTCAAGGAGTGTATGCTTTTACTTGGAAACGACGGCAATATCGTCCAGGTAAACATGGACGTTTTTACCTATTTGGTCATGCAAGCATCTTTGCATACAATGCTGGTATGTGGCTCCAGCATTCTTCAGGCCGAAAGGCATGGTTATGTAGTAATATATTCCATATGGTGTTATTAAAGAGTTTTTTATTTTGTCTACTTCTTTCATGCGTATTTGATGATACCCGGAACAAGTGTCCAAAAAACATAAAATCTCAGAGCCAGTAGTGGCGTCTATTATTTGATCGATTCACGGTAAAGCGAACCTATTTTTTGGGCACAATTTATTCAAGCCGGTATAATCTATACACATTATAAGAACAATAGTATCGTTCTTCGGGACTAATACTAGGTTTGCAGACCAATCAGTATGTATGAATTCCCGGATAAAATCAGCTGCTAAAAGCCAGATGATTTCCTTGCCTATAGCCTTACGCCTTCTTCCATCAACACAACGGAGACCTTGTTTGACGGGTTTTGTTCCTAGTATGACATTCAATTGGTGCTCAGCAAGTTCCCGGGGTACACCTGGCATATTGGCAGGGCACTAGGCGAAAATATCCCTGTTCTCACGGAGGAACTTGATGAGCGCACTTTCCTATTTGTCAATCATTCATGTTCCCACCACGGCATATTTTGCCGGATCCTTGGGGTCCAGGATGATCGGCTTTGTATTCTCGGACACTTTGAAGCTGTCGGTTGGCTTCTGGCTTTCTTTTCCTGCCGGCATTTCTGTCAACGATACTTCTTTAGCCAGATCTTTCAGTTCTTCCTTTGCTATTGCCTGCTCGGCGCAAAGGGCGTTTCCCAGCTTATCTTGTTTGCCAGTTTGAAGGCTCCTTCAATGGTGATTACTCCACCTTTTTGTCCTAGCATTTTAAGCTTGTTATAGATGTAGCACGACCTAGCCATGAATTTGCTAAAGGCCAACCGTCCGAGTATTGTGTGATACACGCTTTCGAACGGTAGTACCTCAAATGAAATCATCTCCTCGCGGAAGCGATCCGCCTTTCCGAAGGTTACTTCTAGGGAAATTTCTCCTAGGGAATGCGCTTGCTTTCTACGAACAATTCCGTGAAAACGTACATTGCTATGCTTGAGCTGGGTCTCTCACAGATGCAATTTCTTCAGAGTACTTAGGTACGTAATGTTGATGCTTGATCCTCCGTCCATCAGCACCCTCTTTAGCCTAGTGTTTTGCACAATAGGGCTTACTATAAAGGCGTGTGTGCCGGGTTCCATGATATTACCGTGATAATCATACTGATTCCAAGTAATTGGCGTCTTTGAATACTTTAAGTACTTTGGAGTTGGTGGGACGACGACGTTAATTTCTCGTAATGAACGCTTTGCCTGTTTGGCTGATGGGGTCGCAAGGAAAGTTAAATTACATTCTCCTTCGACTCTCGGTAATTTAGGTTCGCCTTTCCGTTGCTACTCCTGGATTTTTTCATCAGTATTAGACTTTCTTTTTTCCTTACCAGCTTCCGGCTTTTGTTTGTTGAATTTCCTTTTGGAATTCTTTCCTTTGTTCCCGGCCCCAGCGCTGCCCTTCATTTGCTTGTTGAGCTGGCATTGCTGGTTTGTTTGGTTAGTCTTTCCAAACTATGCGTGGTGAATGCAAGGTTCCCCTTTCATCTTTTCCCATTCTTCTTTAGAGTAAGATATAGGTCCCCTGCCTTGTGCAGTTTTCCTTTCCATCTGCTGGTGTTATGCTTTCCCAAGGCTATGTTTACCTCTTTGGGCTTTTGCTGCGTTTCTGGAGTAGCTTTCTTTTCAGAGCGAAAAGTTTTTTTGGCCGGTACCAGTGCATCAATATTTCCGCCTGTTTCCCTAAAGTCGCCTTCAGCCGCTGCATGCTCATTGGCGGTTGTGAGCATAGAACCTAGGTCCTTGTGCATCTTGGAACCAACCATGAACGGTACGAGGCCGGGTTTTAGCCCATTGAAGAAAGCATGCATTGCTTGTATGTCACTTACTCAAAAGCAGTTGTTCTTGATTGCAGTCTATCTTGAGATAAAGTCGACATACGACCTGTCTTCGTATTAGACACAACAATTCAACTAGTTAATGCTTTTGGGGCGTTTATACGTGCCTCGGAAATGCTGGGCGAAAACTCTAGCCATATCCTCCCAGTTGTCCACTGTTCTTGACGGAAGTCCGTTAATCCAGTCCTGAGATTCATCCAACAACATTAGGGGTAAGAACTTTACAGATTCTAAGTCTATCCCTTTGTTTATCTAGACGACATTATAGTAATTTAAGAGCCAAGTATCCAGGTTTGTGCTTCCGGTATACTTTTGGTAAGTTGGCCGACTTTGGCAACGCCAGCATGTAGGTTGATTTTCCGGATCCTATGAGTGAAGCACTTTGGACCGAAATACAGATAATCTCTTTCCACCTTATCGGCGTGTGCGGAGTACCTTCCGACGGAATGGATAAAAGGGGATCTACTCCTCTGTGGTCCATTGTTGCGTGAGTACGCTCGTCTTGGTTCAGCCTTATATCTTCCGACATCCCGTCCTTTGGAATGAGGCGGAGTTCTACTCCTTGCCCGTTCTTTATTCCTTTGAGTGGTTTAGGATCTCTCGTGCCTATGAGCGCGGTCGTATCTTCTGTATTGATCGGCCGGGTATCTCAGAGGTGGCATTGTTTTTCCGTCTTTCCGGTGTTTGTCCTCCCGGTCTTTATCGGAATGGGGTTTTAGGTTATTCTCGCTTTTCGATGAGACCCTGTTCTGGACGCGGCATCCTTGTTATCTGGGATTTTCTTGTCCTTCTTGGGATCATCATTCTTTCCCTTTGAACTTCCTGAATCTCCAGGTTCACTTGGATCTGGCGCAGCAGCGGCACACGTAGCAGTTTTGCATAAAACCGAATCATCATGTAACTTACCAGAACAAGCTTGTCCTTGATGCTGCTCTTGCAATACTTTTCCTAAGAAAGCGTACACTCCTTGAAGCTTTTCATTGTTGGATTAAAGGTCGTCATTGAGGATGGCAAAAGCAGTTTCTGCATTCCCGGCTGCAGTTTTATAGATGCATCCGCCCTTAGCATTTGTGTTGTTCACATGCCTTTTCCAAGACGGGGTTTTCAAACAGTTCTTTAGCCAGCTGTTCTTCCAGTTTTGAAATTCCGGGTAACCTCATGGGTTTAATTCCAGATCCGTTCCATCGCTCGTATTCCTCGATTTCTTCCTGCTGCAATTTGACGACAGCTTTGGTTTTGAGGAGATTTTCCCGAGTCCGGAAAAGATGTTGATGTTGCCGCATTATTGCGCTGTTGCAATACTTTTCCTAAGAAAGCGTACACTCCCTAAATCTTTTCATTGTTGGATTAAAGGTCATCATTTAGGATGGAAAAAGCAGTTTCTGCATTCCCGGCTGCAGTTTTATAGATGCACCCGCCCTTAGCATTTGTGTTGTTCACATGCCTTTTCCAAGACGGGGTTTTCAAATCGTTCTTTAGCCAGCTGTTCTTCCAGTTCTGAAATTTCGGGTAACCTCATGGGTTTAATTCCAGATCCGTTCCGTCGCTCGTATTCCTCGATTTCTTCCTGCTGCAATTTGACGGCAGCTTTGGTTTTGAGGAGATTTTCCCGAGTCCTGAAAAGATGTTGATGTTGCCGCATTATTTCTTGTCTTCTGGCTTCCAGAACTTCTGGTGGCTCACCTCGTGCGACCGAGGTTTGAATTAGATCAATCTCTTCCTGTTCCGACATTTGGGGAACAGGGATTTCAGTCTTTCTCTTCTCCACCATCTTTACGCCACTGCCACCTCCGACTTCGAGATTTTTATTGGCTACGTCTGCCAATTTATCCTTTTTTCTTCTGGGCATTGGTGAACATCTTCTTGGCTGATTTTTCTTCTTTTTGGCGGATGGAGGCTTTTTGTGCGGTTCGTCTTCCGTTAGTTCCTGAACATTAGGATAGGACGGGCTTTTTTCACCATCTTCCTGTCCTTCCTCTTCACCAGCTGGCGGAGGTGTTGTAGGATCTTCCTCTTCTTCCTCGGCATCCGATTTTGTGGTGGGTTTTGCCATGAGTACTTCGTGGAAGTTTCCTTACATGGAGTTTACCTTTCTTTCGAAAGCATCTTCATCCTCAACATCGGAATCTGTGTTCTAGCCTGCATATCTGATTTTCGAGTCCAGTTTTGCTTCTATAGCTACTAGTATGGACTCGGCTTCCGAGTTTGTCGCTGGTGTCGACGCAGGCTTCTATTTTTGTAGACAGTGTTGGGCCTCCAAGTGCAGAGGTTTGTAGAACAGCAGCAAGTTTCCCTTAAGTGGATCACCCAAGGTTTATCGAACTCAGGGAGGTAGAGTTCGAAGGTATCGCTCTCAAGCAACCCTGCAATTACGATACAAGAAGACTCTTGTATCCATAACACACCTAATACAATTGCCAGTTGCATAGGTGCACTAGTTCGATGAAGAGATAGTGAAATACAAGTAATATGGATAATTATAAGTGACAATAGCAATCTGAAATAAAAATGGCAGCAAGCAAACATGTAGCAGAACTGATTGTAAACGATGTTTGAATGCTTAGAAACAATTCCTAGGGATCATACTTTCACTAGTGGACACTCTCAACAATAATAACATAATTGAATGCATAAATATCATCTCTTCACTATGATACTCCGAACCACTCTCCGGTCGGATAACAAACACCGATCATTACGTAGGGCTATAAGAACACTCCTTAGAGTTCGCATTACCCCTTCTAGGTAACCCCCATGCTATCACCATGAGACCTAGATGGTTCCAAACAAACACCACAATTTCATAGGGTCATCCAACATAAAATATAAATATCATGCTAAACCACATGGTGCACACACTGTCACCATTACACCGTGATCAAAGTGTCTATGGAGATCTCATAACAAAACCACTTGAGTAGCATAACAGATGAAGAGTAACATCTACTTATTCAACTAGATTACAAAGCTCATGATCACATAAAGATCACACCACGGGAGAGAGAGATGAAACACATAGCTACCGGTAGAGCCCTGAGCCCCGGGGGAGAACTACTCCCTCCTCACCATGGAAGACAGCAACGACGATGGAGATGGCGGTGGATTCGATGGAGATGGCTCCGGGGCACTTCCCCATCCCGCCATGGTGCCGGAACAGAGATTTTTGTCCCCCAAAACTTGTCGGCGGCAGTGGCGGGGCTACAGAACTTTTCGTGGAAGGAGGCCTATATATTTAGGGTTTATGCCTCGAGGGGACTTTATAGGCGAAAAGGCGATGGCGGTGGGAGCCCGAGGGGCCCACACCACCTGCAGGCGCGTCCAGGGGTACCCGTGCCCACCCATGGTGTGGTGGCTCCTGGGCACCCCGCGGGTTCTCCTCCAGACTCTGTGTACGTGACACACTTCTAAGGTCTTTGGCCTTCGTTTCGTCCAATTTCGAGAATATTTCCAGAACAACTTTTCTGAAACCAAAAAACAGCAGAAAATAGGAACTGGCTCCGTGACATATTGTCAATAGGTTAGTTCATGAAAACGTCCGGAAAACGAAGCAAACCATGTGAAAACATAAAGTTATTGGATAGAAAACAAGCATGGAGAATCGAAAATTATAGATACATTTGAGACGTATGAGTCGCCTGATCGAAGGACATTGGATCTTTCACCTTTTCTGTTGGATCAGCATTGTCTGCCTTTTCCACGGGATTTCCAACTTCCGTGTTTTCAGCGATCTCGGATTGCACCATGCCAGCAAAGTGCGATCTGGGTGCATACATCTCCTGAGAGGCGGCAAGTCTAGTCATGCTTTGGTGATATGCAGTTAGTGAATCCTTATCTGCCCCAATGTATGAATAAGGAAGATCTGAGCTGAATCCGGCATTAAAGCCTTCATCTACTAGGCATAGGGAGGGTGGGATAAAGTTACTTCCACCACGAAATCCCATAGCTTCTGTCGTCAAACCAATAAAAATGTTAGCAGATCCAATGGGAAGGACACAAACACTTACTAGGTGATTTCGTGCTGGGATATAGGATCCGTTATCGAGGAAGCGTCTGACGTTCCCGTAGAATTGCAGGCTTCCGATAGTGATCGTACTACCGATTCTGCCAAGTATCCTCGCTCGAAACGTTACTCCCGACGGTGCTGGCCCCATGGTGGGCGACGACTGTCGAGTCTTCTTAGTTAGGTTCATGGCTAGGGGTGCCATAAGCCTGCTGATAGAACCGTGGGTGGAAACGTGGGAGAGTGGAAACAAGGACATGGGTATACCCAGGTTCGGTACGTCGCAATTATGACATCGTTCCTACTCCTGCAGTCTCACTATATCAGGGCTGAAGCCTGAAGTATACAAAGTACAACATGAGTATGGTTTCGCTAACTCAGCGAGGATGAACTTCCCGGCGAGTTGGATTCTAGCTGTTCGAACTCTTGTTCTCTGTCCTTTTTACCTGCTCCCGTCCGGCTTTATATAGATAGCCGGACTAGGGATTACAGGAAGGAAACCTAGAAGACTATGGAAAGTAATCTTATTCTTGGAAAGTAAGGCATCCGACTTCTTCTCCAAGATAGACCACATATTGGGCCGTGATCCGGGTTATTCTAGAATCTGGCTTCCTGTGCGTTAGCTTACTGGGCTGCCCAATGGACCTTACTCCATTGCCTACGGGCTACCCTGGTAATCCGTCCTTTTTCCGATGCCGGATATACCCCTAGTTGGCATATATCCAACACAAGGTCTCCTTCGACGTCCGCGACCAACCCAAGTCCACAAGGACCGTGGGCACCATCCCCTTGGTCTACACCCCCACCGTCAACAACATCGCCATCACCAAGACGCTTCTTGATGGAGGTGCAGGCCTTAATGTGATCTCGGTACAGACGTTCGAGAAGCTGCAAGTGCCCTACGAACGCCTAGCCCCCATGAGGCCCTTCACCGGCATCACCAATGGGGCTACGGTTCCCTTGGGATAGGTGCGCCTCACCGTCACGATCGGCACTTGTCAGAACTACTGCATCGAGACTCTCGACTTCGACGTGGCACAGATAACCCTCCCCTACAACGCCATCCTCGTGTACCCAGCTCTGGCTAAGTTCATGGTAGTTACACACCACGTGTACAACATCGCCAAGCTGCCCGGAACCGCTGGAACCATCACCATCCATGGTGAGATGGACGATGCGATGCGCTCCGTCGAGCGCACCTACAAGGAGGTGGCGGCCTCACACCCTGCCGATGAAGACGATGTGGGACATCTCGACGAGGTCCCTACGAAGAGACTTCTATTCTCTCCTGAGGTAGCAGCCACCCAGAAGAACGCCTCGAGCGTTGGGGGCTCGGGGGCTACCACCATTCTTCGCACGGTCTTGCCTCCCAACTAGGAGGGCACACTCGTCGCCTGCTCACTCCCTGTGCCTCCACAATGCCATGGGGCTGTACCCACGAGGGGACCCCGTGATGCCACGGTAAAAACAACACCAGGACCTCTCTCCGTGAGGGTCTTATGGAGCTTCTTATCAGGCGTGCCGCCTGGCCGCGAGAGCTTCTACCCATACAAGTGGGAGCCCCGTTCCGGCGAGGCAAACTTTTTTTTCTCGAGGGCGCCACAAGGCCACTACATCCTTGAACTATTTACCTTAACTTGAGTATCAGCCACATGACAATGGGAGTCCTGTGTCCGCACGGTGACGTCAAGTGCCTCTTGGGGGACCACAAGGTCACGACATCCCCAAGATTTTTTTTAAAGAACAATGCCTCATCCTAGCAATAAATTTGGTTACTTTCCCAAGAAATTCTCTCTTTGCATGCCGTAACGCTTGCATCTCTGCATCAAACACACTCATGCGCATTCATGTCCGCATGCATACTTTTCTCCCAAGAGGCGCGCGAGTGCCTTTTCCTCACAAGAGCCTCCCGCAAGTGGGGGCTGGGATGGTGTGTGTGTACAAGTCGTATATGTACACAACACCTCGCCAAGCACCTTAGTGCATGTCTCCTCACGAGATGTTCACGAAGGAACGGACAAACGCGCGTCGTTGCCAAAACAATTATTGCAGGCATGTACACCCCTCTGAAGCGAGGCGCGTAAGTCTCCACAAAGGAACCCAAAGAAGTCCTCCACAAGGAACCAGGAGGATCCCCCACGAGGAACGAAGAGAATTCCTCCACAAGGAACACAAGGAAAGCCTCTCGAGAGATTCTCCACGGACACTACCTCGACAAAGGACCTCACTCCACAAAATCTAAATATTTTTCACATAAAGCATCCAAAAACATACGGAGAGAAATAAGATAATAAGGAGTACATGATATTCCTTACAAACTAAAAGTTCACAGGCACTCAAGACAAACATTACAAGCCAGATGTACGGAACAGGCCTTCAAGGAGCAGGACCTCCCTTCTCTGACTCTTCTACAGCATCAGGGGCCTATCCCGCACTTCTTGGGGCTATAGGAGTGAAGGTCTTCACAACGCATCTCACACGGGCGATAAGAGAAGAAGCAAGCTCTGTGGGGACCTCGTCCACGAAGAAGTCAAGCTTGAAGTTGGGTTGAAGCAGGATAATGCGGGAGAAGAGGTGGGTCGCCGCGGCCGCCAGGAGTTGGCGGCACGACTCGTTGACGATGTCGTCCATGATCGGGACCTCCTTCTGGAGCAAGTCAAGGAACTGGGTGAAGAAGTAGAGACAACGCACAATGTCATACCGGCCAAGCAAGGCAGGCGTTTCGAGGCACAGTCGGTCGCCCACCTCGTGGACACGACCAACGGCGCGCCGAAATGTCTCCCCCAGCTGGCGCTGGAGCTCCCACGCTTGATCCATCATCTCCTCTTTCTCGAGCCTTTTCTTGGCAAGAGGCGCGAGTCGCACCTGTAGGGCAAGCAAATCCGACTGGAATTCCGTGACCTGCACGACCGTGTAGGCCCCTGCGCCCTTCTCCTTGTCATGTTGCCTGCGGAGCTCGACGAGCTCTCCCTTAAGATTCTCAATCTCCGAAAGCAGCGCCTGCTTGGCCTTCCCGGAGTCCTCCTTCTGCTGCTGGAGCCTGCCGTTGAAGTCCGCGTAAAGCTCTTTGCAGTATGTTTCACGCCTTACCTGGATTTCCTCCTCAACGAGCTTCTGCTGTTTTTTTTGGGCTGCCTTCAGGTCACGGTCTAGCTTCTCGAGGCATTCGCGCTCCTCACTGACCTCACCCACGACCCGGTCAACTTCCGCTTCGCGCTTCTCGACCTATCTCTCGAGGGTCTGGGTCTTCTCCTCCCTGGTGGCATGGGATGCTTCATGAGACTTAAGCTCCTCTGCGCATGAGTCCTGGGCCTTCTCGCGGAGAGCAAGGGTTTCCTCCTGCTCCTGGTTTGCCAGGGCCCATTCATCAGGTTTCTGCTAGTGCTCCTCCCTCTCCAAGTAGAGCTTCTCCTTATGGACCTCAGCCCTAGCCAGCGTGCTCTTGGCCTCCTCGAGGGACACAACCGCTTCTCGAGCAGAGGCCTCGCACTCCCACTTGACCTGCTTCAGCTTCTGGCGCCAGACAGCCAGAGTGGCATTCTCCCTCTCGCGGCACGAGAGCACCGCCTCGCGTAACCAGGCGCCTGGGTTTTCAAGGCGCTGGCTCTCCTTGGTGATCAGGAAGGCGTGCACCCATGCACTAGTCTGGAGCGCGTCTAGGACATCCCTCGAAATCCCAAACATGGCACCATCAGAGTAAAGGTCGGGATGCCCTCCGGCACGGACCCGCAAAGACCAGCGATCAAACTGCATCAAGTCTTCAAAGAAATCGTTGGGCAAGAACGAGCCGCCTAGCCCCATAGCGGGGGTTTCCTCAAGCTCCTTCTCCACCACAACAAAAGAAGTCCCGCAGTGACGGCTCGGTAGGAGCGCCAGCTACGGAGCCACCGGCTCCACCCGTGGCCGAGGGCTGCGGAGGAGGAGCGGCACGTGTCTCCCTTGCCCCAGGCATCAGAACCTCCACCTCATCATCCCCAAGCTCAGTAGGATGAGTTCTGGTGTCACTTTCGCGGGGCGCTTTGACGGACGGCAGCGGCGGTTCCGCGGGGCGGATCTACGGGATGCCAGAAGGGGGAAGAGGAGCATGCACTTCTCGAACGCCTGTCACTAGGCCTGCGGGAGCCACGACACCCTCAGGCTCGGGGGACTCGCTCCTGGGCCACGACATCAGGAGCCATCGTCATCCCGGCCTCAAGAGGGATCGCAGCAACTGTCCTCGATGAAGAGCCAACCCTCAATGAGGAGGCTCGTTCATCACCGCCCATCTCCTGCATGGGAGCGGCCTCCTTCGCCACCTCGGCCGCCACCTTCTCGCCGACCACGGGGTTGACATGGTCGGCGTTCCCCTCGTCCTCTTGAGAAGGTGGAGAGTGGGGTGGATCCCATATTTCCTATAGTACCACGGGGTTGGCGTCTATGAGCGGGGGGGGGGGCTCGCTCCCCCGTGCCCCCATCGGTCGCAGAAGCAGGAGCAGGTGGCACCACGTCCTTGGAGAAGCACGGGGTGTGACCCCCGACACTTTTTCCTTCTTGGCGGAGGTCCTGCATCATCGATAAAATATCAGCACCCAGATTTGGTGGGAGCGGAGAAGCTCATATCGAAAATTCACCTCTCGGTGTAACCCCACGTCCTTGCTGAGCGCCTCTTGGAAGGGATGGCAGCGTCAGGGACCCCAGTCGCAAGAGAGGCGCCCGTGTCTACATTGGCATCCGCACGGCGTGTTGTCTTCACCTCACGAGCTTCACTCTCATCCTCGCCCTGAGCCTCATCAATGTGTGAACGTGCAGACGACAGGGGAGAGGCGCTTGAGTCATCAACAGACTCGCTCTCTCCCCCTCGTCCTGCTCATCATCAGAGATCTCCACAAGGGGACGCTTCTGAGACGTCCGCCCCGACCCTTCTGCAATGGGTCCTGACCCCTCCATGCCTGCGGAGTTGGCCTCGCTCTCTTCCATGGGGAGCGACGTAAGGGGGTTGTCCACCCTCGACTCTCCACCGATCGAAGCGCGGCATCGACTTGACAATGGCATCCCTCGCCGAGGCTGTAGAGGGGAACAACGGATAAAGGAAGGGTTGGGGGAGAATCGTTGGCGATAAGGGTCCGCAGCACCCCCTCGAGCTCTTTTCCCTCGAGTCGAAAAGATGCTGGGCCTCATATTGTCATTGGTGCCACCGCAGTAGCATATGAGGCGTTTGTGTTGCTGAAGAGGCACGAGGCGCTGGCGGGCAAACTTCCTAACAACCGTGGAAGCCTTGAGCCCCTTGTTGTGCATCTCCTCCATATGCAACATCAAGGGCGCTATGGTGGCATCATTAAGCCCCTCCTGCTTCCACCCAGTATGTTTCCGGGGCCACGCCTAGGTAATCTCAAAGAAGTTGCTGGAGGCATGCGTTTCCATGTATACCTAACGCACAGTTATGTCGTCTACCCTCTTTATGAAGTCCACGTGGGGGAACATGGGACCTCTCCCCAAGCCCACGCGAAAGGAAATGCAGCCAGCGCAGTATGCCCTCGCTGTCACACGAAGGGTGAAGAAACAACGGAGTAAGGCCACAGAGGGCCTGACGCCAAAAAAGGCCTTACACCAGAAGGTGAAGATAGCCAGGGTAAGAACAGAGTTGGGGTGGAGATGCAGCGCATGGATCCGGTAATGGTCCAGAATGGCAGTGAAGAAGGTGGAGAAGGGGAACCAGGCCCGTGAAGTTGGTGTGGTAAAACAATACATATGAGGTGGCGGTAAGGGTGCTCCGCAATTCCCGCGTGAAGAGAGGTGACACGGTGCTCATTGGTGGTAGAGCCCACCACCTGGCCTTCTCCAGAGCCTGACAGGGCCGGATACGGGAGGTCCCCAGCACCAAATCTGTGGTGGGAGGAGCTGGGGCAGTGGGCGTAACATCCCAGTGTTTGGAGGTTATAAGGATCAAAATATAATGTGCATTTGCAAGGCATACATCTAAAAATACGGGAAATTTGCGTGGGAAAGTTTAAGCGAAGAAAATTGACCAATGTTTCTCTCGACATGATGAAATAGGTCTAGAACATCTCGGCAAGAGTACATTTGGAGTGATCTTTATACATCATCTAACAAACCAAATCATCTTATAAGACAAACTAGATTTGGTTGTGACCAACACTAGCTCTCAACAACCCTAACCTCAAGTCTATTAGTGACTTGGGAGTATTCATCTAGGTACCTAGAACTCAAAGAGGGGTGAGTATCCAAACCACATAACTAATGATCACACTTTCACAAACTAGTAATGCACAACTTAATAAATCTCATCAGTAGAGTTATTGTGTCCTCTAAAACATGAAATCCTTAAGTTATCAATAAATTCACACAACATTCTTATAAATCATCTCACAAATACTAAGTGAACCTTTATAAGTAAATGACCAAAGTTCTACAGAACATAACTGGTACAAACAAGCATTAATTCAAACCCCACAAGTGGGAAATGACATAATTATTATTAATAACATATTTATGGAACATGTACATATCCCAAAATAATAAATAGGGGAATATGAAATAACAACATGAGACTCTGAGAAACCAACTAACAACTCTGACTTAGATCATCAGACCCCAATAACCTTCATGTGCTCATTGTCTCATTCATCTTGCACAAATGAGTATATGAGACCTCAATACATTTAGGGATGATTTTATCAAGTTATTGTCTTACGTCATCATTCCACAAACACTCCACATTTCTATCCAAACCCAATGTTCAACAAGTAAAGTATTTGTGGATACCATTAATGGAAGAACAACAAGTTATAACCTCTATAAAGAGGAATTGAGCTGAAAGCTAGGTAAAATAATCATATATGAAACAAGTAAATATTCTATGGAAACAAAAATGAGAAATATATGGAAGGAGAATAAAGCTTTAACTAAATCTTAATCTAGACATTTCCACCTTGTCTAGACCACCTTATTATATTCTTTTCCAATCTTCTCCAAGTCATTTTACAAGAGAAGAAACCCACAAGAACGGAAGAACTTCGACAAGAAGACCTACAGAAGGATTCTTTAGAGTGTTATAGAATTTCTATTTCAATCTATCATAAGAGTATTTGGAAACTCTTATATCTTACTCTTATCTTATAAATTCCTTATGAAATAGTGTGATATTCCAATGTTCGTGTGATATAGAAGTAGTTTGGTAACAAACTTGTACACCTTGTTAACAAATAACGTTTGCATACTCCAACAATTCAATGTCATATACAAATAAACAGAAGGTTAGATAACTCAGTACATCTCAACCATTTGTATATGAATAGTAATTTGGGGAAAGCCTAGCTAACTTGTCAACAAATTCTTCTTATTTGCATAAGGCAAATTGATGTCCTAAAATATACTTATATTCCTTTATAATCATCTAAGAGATATCTTTGCATGGAGAAATTGGTTGTCTTCACCACAAGGATGCGACAGTTGAGGTTGGAATCCAAGAGATGAACCTACTTGCAAAGGAAAAAGGTGATAACATAATACAAGTGGCAACTAGAGACAAGTACATCAGGCAACAGAAGTGAACTAGGAGCAACACTGATTTAGTAAGGAAGCTAGCATAAGAAATTATCCTATCATTAGGTAATAGAACCTATAACCCTATGCATTTTCAAGCTCATCAGAGATGAGGATCACATAATAATCTCTTTAATGGGAACAATTATCAAGTAAGAAATAATAACAAGTTATTGCATCCAAATTTCTTGTGATATGTTGAGCTAGATGGTAACAAGCTTAACTACCTTGTTTTCCAGATCCTTCTCGTACATAAGAAAAATATATAATAACAAAAATTCAACTATACACAATCATGCAAATGATTACATGTTCTAAAACCAACAAGGATAATAGCCATAGTTGGAACTTAGGTGGAAAACAAACATACAAGATTCTATTGAGATTAAGAATTAACAAGAGTCAAAGCCACTCATATTTTCACTTGATTAAGTACTTAATAAACCAAACATGGCTTACACACACCTAATTAAAATGTCAACCAAAATTAATAATAGTTGCAAATATGAAAATAAAGAAGCCACATAAAGGGAAACCAAGTCCATTTTCTAACCAAAATTATTTGGTATGACTGGAATAAAAATTCCTATTTGCTGATTTTGACAACAATGCATAAAAAAGTAGTAAGTAGTTTTACAAATTATTTACTAAATGAATTTTATATAAATTGTCCAACGAAAAACACACCACATTAGGAACCATATGTTTGTTGTGTGTGCTCATGTTAATCATGCTTAAAATAAATTTCAATCCATTTAAAAAATTAAATTGAAAGAAAATCACAAAAAGCAACTTAATTGAGCACCCCAAGTTCCAAATTCAAATATTCTCCATTTTCACCAAAAAAAACATGGTGAGGTTATAATTTTGATAAGGATTCCAAATATCATTTTAAATAATTTTTAAGTTCATGGAAAGACCCGGAAAACAAGGTTTTATTACCAGTTTTCATTAAAAGAAGGACTTAACAGTAATTCTCCACACTTCTAGGGGGTTTTCCATAAAATATTTATTTCAACTTCTTCCTCGAGCCAGAAAGCAGAGAAAGTTGTCGTGCTATCAACGCCGATTCGCCACCTCCTGCTTGCCGCCTCCTCGTTGAGGATAAGAAGAGCGAAGCTGCCGTACAATAATTCCTCTCTCTCTCTCTCTCTCTCTCTCTCGCTTGCGCCTCTCTCTTCTCTCTTCCTCTCTGTGCCCGTCCTTGACTGAAACCCTATCTATGGTCATCACTCATCTTCTTCGACTCCGGCCACCTCGGGATTAGTTGAGGCCACAGTGAGATGCGACGTCTTCTAATCTTCCACCTCGAGAAGCCCCAGAAGCCAGGATGGCCGGGAGTGGCGGAATTTCTTTGATCCCTTTTATCTCTGTTTCCAGCCGCCGTGGATGTCACTGATAGGTCATAAACGTATCCGCAATTTCTGATTTCCATGTTGTTTTCATGCCATATGCTACATGTTTTCCTTACACTTTATGTCATTTTATCGATTTCCCGGGACTAACCTATTGACAAGATGCCACAGAGCCAGTTCTTGTTTTCTGCTATTTTTAATTTCAGAAAAGTTGTTCTGGAAATATTCTCGAAATTGGAAATTCAAAGCCCGAAAGTCTTAGAATTTTCGAAGGTTCCACGGAGTCGCGAAGAGGCCCGGAGGGGGGCCACACCATGAGGTGGCGCGCCCCCTGGCCGCGCCTGGGGTGGTGTGGGCCCCTCGGGCGCCCACTGCCATCGCCATTTTGCCTATATATTCCCCTCGATGCGTGAACCCTAAAGATACACCACTTTTCCACGAAAAATATCCGAGGCCGCCGTCATCGTTAAAACGAGATCGGGAGGGTTCCGGAGTTCTCCCCGGCACCCCGCCAGGAGGAAAAATCATCACCGGAGGGCTCTACACCACCATGCCTGCCTCCGAAGTGATGCGTGAGTAGTTCATCCTTGGACTACGGGTCCATAGCAGTAGCTCGATTGTTGTTCTCTCCCCTTTATGCCTCATGTTTAGATCTCGTGAGTTGTCTTACATGATCAAGATCATCTTATTGTATTGCTACATGTCGTGTTTGCTGGGATCCGATGATTATTGAATGTTATGTCTCTTGATTATCAACCTATAATGTTGTCTTCATGTGTATGTTATTTATGATCTTGCATGCTCTCCGTTGTTAGTAGATGCTCTGGCCAAGTAGATACCAGTGACTCCAAGAGGGGGTATTTATGCTCGATAGTGGGTTCATGCCTCCTTTGCATCTGTGCTCGAGTGACAGAAACGTGACATATGGAGGATGTGTTGTTGCCACTGGGAAGAAAACAACGATGTTTACTTTGTTTTACATTGTTTACATTACACACTTTGCTTACTGTGATTATCTATTGCTTGCAACTTAATGCCCAACGTTTGTTTGGATGATATTCGGAGGGTGGATTATTAGTCATAGACGCAGTTGGATGACAGTCTATGTATCTTGTTGCAATGCCTGCATGAATCTCACGGTAATCATCATGTCATGCATGTTTCTTTATCTATCAATTCCCCTGCTGTAATTTGTTCACCACACATGTTAGCTATCTTTTATGGAGAGACACCTATAGTGAACTGTGGACCCCGGTCAATTTTCTCATACTGATAATACAACCACTATAATTACTATTTTCACACTACTACTGCTGTTTTCATATTATTCTCATACAGTTTTCCACACCATACGTTTAACCTCTTTGTGTTCAGCAAAACCGGTGAGATTGACAACCTCACTGCTTCGTTGGGGCAAAGTAAATTGATTGTGTTGTGTAGGTTCCACGTTGCTGCTGAACCGGTAGTGCGCCCTGCCACCTCAGCTGCATCAACCTTCAGAAGTTGCTTCTTTATCATACTAGTAGATTCAACCTTGGTTTCTTATCTGAGGGAAACTTGTTGTTGTGCTCATCAAACCTTCGTCTTGGGGTCTCCCAACGATTGCAAGACATTCACCATCAGTCGCCGTCCATTCTGACCTCACTGAGACTCCCCGACCACAACATCGCGATACCCTTGCTCCGGTGAGCATTCCCGTGTCTCCACTTTCCATTTTCATGCCCGGTAGCAAGCTTTCACCATGCGCCGCCACTCGCCCCTACACCAGTGGACACCGACGGGTATCCGGTGACCATTTGGTCACACCACGGCCACCCACAAACTCAACGAGAGCTCCTTTAGCTAGTAGAAGCAATCAAACGAACAAATTCGAATCAAATCAATAGATTGAATTTGATCAGAGAAGATTTTCTCTGATCTGATGCGCTCATGACGTCATAATATTTTTATTTTCTTTAAAAAATGGCAGAGAATGAATCATCTTATTAATTCAATAACTATAAATTCACTTATCAGAAAAGTACAAATAAAATATGTAAATGTTTAGAAAAATATAATATAAATGTTTATCAAATTTAAAAAAAATGTTTGATGAAGTTTAAATTTCAACATTTTTTTGAATTTAAATTAATTCATTTAAATTGAGACAAATAATGAATAATTTAATAATTTAGAAAAAAATACAAGTTATATACCAAAATGCTTAGAAAAGAAAATGGAATTCATTTGTGATATTTTAAAAGACTTATGAACAAGTTTTAATATAAGCAATATTTTGAATAGTCATTCACTACGTATAAAATGTGAAAATAATAGTTTATTCAAATATTTTCAGAAAAATCCATAACATATACCAATTTGTAGAGAAAAGTATTTTCAATTCAAATATATCAAAAACAAATGATTTTGTTAAACGTATGAATTTTATTTGTAGAAGTATAATGGAATTCAATAATATTCCATTATAACCATAAATAACTATCACTGCATTATTTTCCTTATTATGAGTACCTAATGTTTTCACGCTTACTAAACTTTCATCACAAGTCATTAAGAGATTAAAATATGATAGAGTAGATTATATTATATACTCACTTTAAATTAGGGTCCTTTATCATAGTTTCACATCTTTCAACAACATAAAAGCATGTGTTTGTAATATTTTGAAAGTTTCTTTGAATATGATATTGTTTTCTTGCCTAATAGTGTGATAAATACCTATAATTTAAACATGATAACAATTGCTTTGCTAAATAAAAGTGAAACACAAGTGATTCGAAAAGAAGTACCAATTTAATATAATTAAGTAAAGCATTTCAAACTTCTAAACCTTAAAGGTTATTAACTCTTTAAGTGAACAACATCATCACCACAAGTAATGAAACAATTCCATGTAACCTAAAACAAATGTGATCTTAGATCGTACCGAACGTAGCTTGCAATTGTAAGTTGGGGTATTTCTCAGGGTATTTTGTGAGGCATCTCATTACTATGCATGTATCATCTTGCCAGTGTTTTCAGTAGTCTTTACTAGGACTACTTTGCTATCTTTAAGATCTCGGGATTTCCAAGCAATCCTCAAACCCCGAAGAACATTGATTATTATTATTTCTATCTCAGGCACGTTCATCACTTTCTGATATCCTTTGCAGTATTTGCTAAAGAATTATTTGCAAAACCCTATCCTATTACCACCTTATTCTCAAAAGAATGCATGATACTATTTTATAATAATATAATTAATTGAATGGCTACCCGAGTGGTAGCGTTTTGTCTGGTGGGCGGATGGAACCATGGTAAGATGAATACGTCAAAGGAATGTTCCATCTGCATGGGAAAGTATTACCTATGACTTAACAATAAATGTCGTCAGAGCCCGGTGCGCCGTAAATACCGTGTTAACCATGTGTCTTGTATGGGGCGAGTAAGCCAGCTGTGATCTTTTCCCATTCACATGTCAACGGACTGCTAGAGACGTACGCTCTAGGTCTTGCGGGAGTACATGCACATGGGTGGGAGCCCTTACGTCCCACGGACTCTGGGGTCTATGATGGTCTGCCCGAGTGAAAGCGCATGTGCCCCCATATGTGGTTTTGGTAATTAATGACAATCCTTATGGACTAATGTTTGTATTGAGATATTCTTATAGATCTTATCCATATGAAATATTGGAGTTCTTGTGTTGAACTCTATTAGCTTTAACGATGGCCATTGTTATATTCATGGATTTATATGAAGAATGGTCATGGATAGAATTTAGCATATTGCTAGTGTGTCTTGAAGAAAAGGATTAGGTGATCTTTCATGATTATCTTCAAGACATCATCATTTAAAGTGAGAAGAAAAGATACAAGGTTGATCGAGCAAGTGATCAACACACAAAGCTACAAGTTGTACCAAGTGGGATTGTGTATCTCGTGGTATAATAAGAATTGGTCCATATAGCTTTGTGAACTAACCCATGATATGTGTGTGTGGCATCTATATGTGTGGTTAGGTATCTTTCCATGGGCTGGCATCAAAACAAAGATTTCATATAGCCCATGGTCTTTGTCGTCAAGCGGTGTTCGTCATGAAGCTTAACGTGGAAGCTCAAGTGAGGCATCTCGAAGAAATCCTATGCTTGATGCTTGCCACCCTTTTGGAGATTGTGTCCTTGTGAATATTTTCCTTGAAGGGTCTCTCCCATGATGGTGTATGGGGGAGCTAGTCTCTCCCATAATGGTGTATGGGGGAGCAACTTGCAAGTCTTCATCAAGCGGAGCATGTGCTAGCAAGCATGATCAAGAAAGAGGATCCAACTTGAGAGATTCAAGATCTTCATCGTCTACCTCAAGTGGAATTCTCAAGTAAAAGGTATGATCTTGGTAGTTTTTCTATTTTACTGGTCTCGTGCCTTTGGGAGACCGGGTTATAGGATCGATAGTCGTACTATCAAGAGGGGCTCTCAAGTGAGTAACTTGATCGAATCGTTGTGGAGAGCTAAAACCTTTGCATAATTTCATATCTCTTTCTTGGTTCTTATTTGGATTTTATCTCCATTGGTTTTTGGTGCTTGTTGTGATCTTCATGACAAGCCAATATTTATTGAAAACGGTTTTGGTAAGAAAAACTAGTTGCGTTTTCGGTGACGAAAATATCTGTTTCAGCTTTGAGAATGTTCCCACACCTTCCATGTGTGGTAATATCCCCATTCATTGTTTTTTTGATACTCCTTGTTCTTATATTTCCAACCCAATTGGATTCACCTCTTCGGAGTTCATTTGAAAAAGTTATGTGCGTTTTCAGTGATGGAGGTTTTACCGGTTGTTCCTTTTAGAGAGGTTAAACCTTTATACATTTGATTTTAATTTCCATTGTTTTTCAGTTATCTTTATCTGCTTGATCTTGTAGAGTTCTTTGTTCGGAACTCAACGAGCTAAAGATCATCGAAAATGGAGTCCGGACGCAAAAGTTATGAGCGTTTTAGTATTGTTGCTTATGTAGTTTTCGTCAGTACGGAATCTCCGGTCTTAGGGCCGGAATCTCCGGCCTACTCCGGACCCAAAACACCTCCAGGGGTTTCTCCAATGGTGTCACCCACTGTATAGGGTCTGGAGAGTGTCCGGAGTCTCCGTTCTTCAGGCCGGAGTCTCCGGTGTGAGTTTTTCCTGCAACGGCTCTTTTTTTTGGGACCTACAAAAGGCCCCCTTCTTCCCCAAAGAGCTAGGTCTTCCAAGCACGAATTTTCCCCTATCTCTCCTCTATTGTTGACCTTGGAAATCTTTACCTTATCTCAATTCCTCCCATGATTCTTGCATATCTTTGAGGGAAAAGAGAGATGAGATCTAGATCTACATTTCCACCAATCCATCTTCCTTCTTAGTGAGGGAAACCTAGTAGATCTTGATCTTGGAGTTCTTGGTGTTTCTCCTCCTTTGTTCTTACTCTATTATTCCTCCATATGTATTTGTTGGAATTTGATAGTGAAGGATTTGAGCACTTTTTCTCTTTCCATTTGCATCGGTTGCATCAGTTTGCTCTCTCCACGATGATTTGTGGGAGTTAAAGTTTGTGGACTTGTTTCTCTTGGGTCTTGGACCCTAGACAACTTTGTGTTGTTCTTGGGAGCCTCCAATTTAGTTGTGTATGTGTGCCCCAAGATTGTGGTGACATCAAGATCCTCCAATTAAGTTGCGAATGCGTGCCTCGATTGAAGGTTGCCAATAGTGGAAGGTGAACTAGGCCTTTGTGGCGAGGTTCAGCCGAGAATAGGGTGAGGCCTTTGTGGCATTGAGTAGGACTTTGTAGTGAGCTCACACCCCTCTAACGAGACATACTCCCCTTGTGGGAGGAACTCGGGAATACATCATCGTCTCCGTGTGCCTCTGTTATTTCTATACCCGAGTTTTTTTACTTATGCAATTTACATTGTGATAGCCTTCGTGCTTGAAGTTATATATATTACTATCACCTTGTTACTTGTCTTACTTAGCATAAATTTTTGGTGCACCTAGTTGACCCTAGATTATTTAGGTTGTGTACTTGTTAATTTAAACACCTAGTTTATTTCCATATTTAGCAAGCCTTAACTGGAGAAGTTTTAATCGCCTATTCACCCCCCCTCTAGGAGACATCGTTGTTCGTTCAATTGGTATCAGAGCCTGAGCTCTCATTATTAGGATTTACATCCTAGAGAGTACGATGTTGTTTAAGGAACTACGGCACGATCCCTCTTTTAAATTCAATGGCACAAATTATGATGTTTGGAAAATTCGCATAATTAATCTTTTTGGGTCCATGGGTCCAAACTCTGTAATGAGAATTGTAGATATGGATTTTCCTCCTCCAAAGGATTCCCAAAATATATCTTTAGAGGATGAGGAAAACTCTCATCTCGATACTCAAATATCTAATGGTCTCATTTATGTTTTGAGTGATGTATGGACAAAACTTTAAGATATATATGATGTGTCCAACATTATTGAGGATGATTCTTATCCATCCACTTCCGACCATGATGAGTTCACATCTTTCTCCACTCCACGAACATGTGATTCTCATTGCAATGCTCTATCTTTGGACTTAAACTCTTCTAGCACTCCAAATGTCTTACATTCTAGTGTTGATAGTCCTTGCATATCATGTAATAGTTGTGTAACTAAATATCATGATGATATGATTCCTATGTCTTGTTTTCATGAAAACAATGCTTCCATTTCCTCTCGTATTTGTATGGCTAACAATATAGAGGAATCCCAACATTTGTTGGAACAAGACATGGACCTCAATGGAGCTTCAAGCATTCTCTCTTCATCACCTACCTATCCTCACTTGTTCCTTATGGCTAATGATTCAAAGGAATATCAACCTTTGGAACTCTCTACATCTTGTGATGATGAGGATGAGGATTTCTTTTATGGAGAGTATGACGATGATGTCTCTTCAATGGAGAAGGGTGAGTTGGTTCTTCTTTATCTCCCTAAAGGTAGTAAAGCTATTTCTACTTTGGGTGAACTTTTGTCTTTTGCCATTAATAGAGCTAAAATCATTGAGAAGAAAGGTGAGATTGAAAGGAGGGATGCCAATGAAAAGGCATCCCTCACTATGTCTCTTTAAGAATAGTATGAGCTCCGAGTTACTCTTGAGGAGAAACTTGAGTCTATTGAGGAGCTCCATAATGAACAAATAACCTTTCTCACTAAAGCACGTGACCGTACTATTGCTAAATATACAGTGCTTAAAAAGGAAAAGGTTGAATTTGTTGTTGGCAATGGTAATGTAATTGAGGAAACTAGGTTGAATAATGATCTTGCCAAGTTGTTTTCTTCTATTTCTAATGATGATTGTGCTATTAACTCCACATCTTGTGAAGCATCTATTTTGAAGGAGAATGTTGAGCTAAGGGCTCAACTTGAGTTATGACTAGCAAGTGTGGGAAATTTGAAGAAAGCCATGAAAATCTATCTAGCTCTCATGAGGATCTTCTAGCATCCCATACTAAGCTAAAGTTAGCTCTTGAGGCTATCACTACAAAGGTAACATCTTGTGAGCCTCATGTGGTTACTAGCACAATCCCTTCTAGTAATGCTATATTGACTTGTGCTAGTATTAGTAATTCTTCCTCTAATAATGTTTCTACATCTTGTGATGAATTATTTTTATTGCCTTGTTGCTCTAACAATGAAGAATCTACTTCCTAAAGGTCTTGTTTTGTTTCTAACCATGTAGAGTAAATCAAACAGCTCAAGGCCCAAGTCACTTCTTTGAAGAAAGACTTGGAAAAGTGTCATGAAGGGAGTTCCACCCTTGACAAGATGTTGAGGGTGCAAAGACTTTCCAATGAAAAGAGTGGACTTGGATTCAACTCCATTATCAAGAACAAGTCCAAGGTTGACAATAATAAGGGCCAATAACAAGAAAAGGATTCGGCCAAGATTATTTGCTTCAAGTGCAAGATTGAAGGGCACCATGTTAGATCTTTCCCTTTGAAGAAGAAGCCTCTTAGTGAGAAGCAACTAGGGAAGCGGCCTCTTGTTCAATCTCATGCTCAACCACGGGTTGAACATCGGCCACCTCCTAAGAATACTCAAGCAAATGCTCCTCATGTTGAGAATCCTATTAAGAAGAAAGAAAATACTTGATGTTGCTACCTTTGTCATGACAAGGGAGACTTTTCTTCTTCATGCACTAATGGTATATTATCCAACCCTATCCTTGTTGGTGATGTTTATTCCATTCGGAAGGATAATGTGGGCAATGTGTTTGCCAAATATGTTGGTACTCCAAGTGGTTTCAAGAAAAGAACCATTTGGTTTGCCAAACCTATTGTGACTAACCTCTTAGGACCCAACTTGGTTGGGGACCAACAAGCTCAAACTTGATCAATAGGTGTTGTTGGAGGTCATTGGAGCTTGGCTATCTCATGAAGAATTAAGGGATCTTCATCAATTATATTTCCTCAAGCCAAGTCATTCGGATTATATAGATCTCTTATCCAATGTTCCTCCTTGAGGTAACTTGTATTTAATTCATATATTCATTGAAAGTTTCTTTCCCCTTGCATGTGTTGGTTTTTTTTCTAGCATGTGTTTGTAGATGGTGTGCTTAATACTTACCTATCTTGAGTAATAGAGTATGTGTTTGTTGGTTTGCACTCCATGTACTTCTGCGTTTTGTGTTGAGCCGTCATTGATATTCTTGCTTTTTAGTTGGCTCTTTGAGAGGTTAATGGACTATCCCATTTTGGGGGAGTAATATTCTTTGCACTTTACTACCATAAAATGTGTGTACATGAGGAATACCACTTAGTGTTGGTGTATCAATATTATCTAGTCTCTATGTGGTATGTCGTTCTCATGAGAAATTCAAATTCTAAATGTCCATTAATTTTCTCTAGTTGGATTTATTTTTGCCTCTTGTTGATTTCAAATGGATTATGACATTATGGGGGAGTAATAAGCTATGTGCATAGTACAAGCCTAGAAAATGTGAACATGTGAGGTATTGCCATCTAGAGTTGATATTCTCAATTATCTTGTTGCTATGTGGCATGTTGCTCAAACAAGTTCCATATTTGCTTAAAATGGGTTTTGTCTCTCTTTTATGGTATCTTGTTTGTAAGAGAGTTTCTTGGTTCTTTGCTTATTCGGTTCTTATTTGAAACTTTCAATAATCCATATCTAAGCATGTTTTCAACTACTATCTTTTGCCACATGCTTATGTTTTGTGAATATGATTGTGAATAAATCTTCCACCACCGAGAAATATCTCCATACATTCCTTGTCTCTTACAAGTGATAATCCTTTGTGGTAAATTTATTGATCATATTTGCATTGGCCTTTGCTCGGAAATTAGCCTTGTTTCTTGCCGAGGATTCATTTTGTTTTAAATTCCCTTATGTCTTCCTTGTACCTTCTGTATCCTTTTGCTCTACTCAATTTTTTTATTATTTCTTGAGTTAGGAAAAGCAATGATCCCATTCTTGTGCACTTACATTCAAAGTCATACTTCTTTGTATTGCACTATTATTGGGGAAGCTATCCTACTTTGAGTAGAATACCTTTCTTTAAATTGGTATTGCATCTTCTTGCTTTTCTTGAGCATGACTAGTGTTTGAATAATGTATACGAAGAGTAATGATACCATTATGTGCATCTTCTATTAAAATACAAGATCTTAATTAATGCACTATTCTTAGAAGAGCCATTCTATATGTTTTTGAACATTTTGTGTCTTCAATTGGTTCTTTATCCCAATGATGTGTCTCTTTGGAAGACGAACATTTTTTTGTCTTGGTACTTTGTGTGCCATCATGAAAAGTGTAGAGGGTTTGTTTATTTTTTGATCCTACTTGTTTGGTATCGTCTCTATTTGGTATACTCAATCATGTGTTGATTTTGGTTTTGATATAATTTGGACAATTCTCTTGTTTTTCACCTTGTGAGTGCTTTCTTGGTTTAATTGGTGTTTTGTCCAATTTGTATCTTATTTGGTTCTTGAAAGTTCTATGCATGTGTATTTAATATGTATATCTTTTGACAGGCTTACTTTCGTTGATCCAATATATAGGATAAACTCCATCAAATCCTAAATGGCTAAGATGTGCATGAAATTCAATTACATATTAATATGCACATATTTTTGTGGAGTTTCTCCTATGTATTGTAGTTGTTCTAACTACTTTGTACCCAATGAGTTTGGGTACCATTTTGTACTTAAATTTTGTTTTTAGGTACAATGGAGATACATTGGTTGCTTGCCTCATTCATAAGGAAGGTGTTCTCACCATGGGATTATAGGAGTCAAGCTACGATGATTAACAAAATCACATCCTCTTCATCACCAATGTCATCTCGGTAACAAGTATCTATCTCATGCATACATTTCTATCTTTCAACCTTGTGTAGGTTGCATCATTGCATGAATTCCTTTTGTTGCATTTCATTTGGTTCTTGCAAATGTCTTATCAAAAACATCTTTATTCCAAATACGAGGCAGCCATGATGATTACATATCAAGGGGGTATTTATAATCATTTATATGATTCACCAATCCTAAGTATATTAATCTAGCAACTTCTACTCGAAGTCTCTCATGTGAAATATTGATGAATTCTCAAAACCATTTGCCTCTGTGACTCGTGTTACCTTTCTCGAAGCATTCCAACTATCACTTTTCCCTTGTGATATTTGTGATGCTTTGATGAGTTTGTTGATTCTTCATCTATATCCCTTTAAGGGTGCTTTGCTTTCAAGCAACCATCTTATTGGTATATTCATGAACCTCTTTTGGATATCATGTTCTTCACCTTTGTAACTATTGTGTGTGTGCATATTTATTTGTGGACTTATAGCTTTGTGATTGTTGTCCACTTAGAAACTTATACACATAATAACAGTTACATCTTTAATTGGTATTCTAATTCTTTAGTGACCACCTTTTATTGCTTTATATTCTTTGGTGGTTCCTAAAAGGAACAAGCTTTTCTTTTCATTTGGTATTCCTTTTGCATCTTAATAAGCTTGTGGACCTATGTGTTTTATCCTTGTTGGTTTGTGTGTATGGGAAAGACATGATATGCACTATGTGCCTCATATATTGAAATACTATGTTTATGATTTTATCATCCTATTAGTCTCCTACAAATATTTTTCCTTATCACACCCATCTATCTCGGTTGAGTAAGTCTTTATTTGTCGCTTCGTGATCTTAATTGCTCAACTTTTGTTTGTTTGCGAGTTTCTTTGTTCATTTCCAATATATTCACTTGCTCTTGTTTTGTTCAAAATTATCTAGAAGGGAGTGATGATTCCATGTTGTGCACACTATATAGTAATTCAAATCTAACATTGTGCATGTACCTTGGGGAGTTCCCTCTTAATTTTCTAGAACACTTGGTTGATCTTATCATAATATTGCTTTTGGTCAATTGGTTTTTCGGATCCTTTGGTTGGTTGCTTCTTTGTCAAAGTATCCTTCCATTTCATATTATTTGGAAATATTTGGATCCTCAATATAGTTTGTTATCCCTTCATCTATTCTTAGTTGGATATATGCACCTGATTTGACTCATATCATGAGGAATGCATACACTATTTGGCCTTCTATTTTTCCTCATTTCGGCAATGGATGCCAATGGGGGAGAAGTTTAGAGGGTTTAAGGGAAATTGGTTTTATACTTTAGTTTCGTTCTTAAGCATTTGCCTTACATGCTCTCGCATCCTTGCTCATTTCTTTGCATGGTTGCTTTATTCATTATATAAACCCTCGTAAAAGGGATTGTCATCAATTACAAAAATGGGGGAGATTGAAAGCGCATGGTGCCCCATATGTGGTTTTGGTAATTAATGACAATCCCTTATGGAGTAATGTTTGTATTGAGATATTCTATATCTTGTCCATATGAAATATTGGAGTTCTTGTGTTGAACTCTATTAGCTTTAATGATGGCCATTGTTATATTCATGGATTTATATGAAGAATGGTCATTGGTAGAATTGAGCATATTGCTAGTGTGTCTTGAAGAAAAGGATTAGGTGATCTTTCATGATTATCTTCAATACATCATCATTTGAAGTGAGAAACAAAGATACAAGGTTGATCAAGAAAGTGAGCAACACACAAAGCTACAAGTTGTAACAAGTGGGATTGCGTATCTCGTGGTATGGTAAGAATTGGTCCATATAGCTTTGTAAACTTTTTTTTGAATTTTGAGACCGTAGGGACAGGCCCTACGGTGTTTTATAGATAATGGGGAGAGTCAACCAATGGGTGATCCAAGAGTTACAAGTGAAGAGTAAAAATCAGGGGGTTATGAGAGAAGAAGTATGAAACAACTAGGAGAAAAACTAGGAAAATAGACTAGTGGTCCAAGATAACCATCTAGCAACAATACATGTTTTGAGCCTATATTGGTGAAGCTCCAAATCAGATCTGAATCTGGTCCTGTAGTGGCCCCATGATGGCTCTATGCTTTGGAAGATGAAATCATTTCGAGTCTTCAATATATTCCATGTAGCACATGCAAAGACCTCAAGTAAAAATGATTCATTGAAAGACACATTGGCCTACATGACACGGTCCAAACATGGCTTGCGAGGATCCCAGTTAAACCCTATGAGGCGCCAACATCGGGCAGGAAAAGCACATTCAAAGAAGAGGTGATCCCTTATTTCACGTGCACCATCAGAACAAAGGACACATATCGTGTCGGAGTTGTCACACCATTGTTTTCTAGCCATAATATCCATCGTGTTCAGTCTGTCTGCAAACAGCAACCAGAGAAAAACCCTGAGCTTTGGGAGGCATTTGGCTTTCCAAATCAGACGGAGCAGATTGTGGCATGGCACTTGAGCAAAAATGAAGGCATATAGCTTGGCCGAGGAGTAAAATGAATTTTTCCACGGGTAGATGTGCTGATCAGTAGTCTCCTCCTCCAGCACATTCTCATGTAGTAGAGAGGAAGCCAGCTGGAGCTCCTTGTAGGCCACAACAGATAGAGGTAGAGCCAAATATTCCGGCGATGGTGCAACGTTGATCATATCTGCGACAGTGACATCCTCATTGATGGCAAATGAATAGAGGTGTGGGGATTTGTCCATAACCAAACCCTGTCCACTCCACAGATCCTTCCAAAACAAGGTATCACGTCCATTCCCAATGGAGACAGTGGTAATTCCACGGTAGAGGTCAAGGAGCTTGCAAATGTCTCTCCGCCAAAAGGATCCAGTCCATGCATGTAAGTGCACCGGGCCAGTAGCAAGGTTAGCTTTGATAAGCTTTATCCATGGCGTGTCATCCTGGCGGAAAAACTTGTGAATATGCTTAAGCAACAGTGCCTTATTTTGCAGCTCCAAGTTAATGACTCCAAGACCCCCATGTTTCTTAGGTCGACACACCATAGTCCATGTAGCAAGGGACCGAGGACAACCAATAGTATCCTATTTAGCCCACAAGCAATGTCGACGCGCATGATCAATGGTTTTGATTAAAGTCTTTGGTAATTTCAGTGAGCTCATGTAATGAGAGGGTAGTGACGAAAGGACCGTTTGGACTAGTGTCAGGAGACCACCATAGTCAAGGAAACGAGCACATGCATTGAGACGCCGTTCCACCAGATCAGCGAGTGGTTAAAGGTCTCTAACAGATGGCCTAGTCGTGCCAAGAGGGAGGGACAAATATGGAAGGATATGTGTGTGTAGCATATGTATGTGTGGTTAGGTATATTTCCATGGGCTTGCATAAAAATGAAGATTTCATATAGCCCATGGTCTTTGTCGTCAAGCGGTGTTCGTCATCAAGCTTGACGTGGAAGCTCAAGTGAGGCATCTCGAAGAAATACTATGTTTGATACTTTCTACCCTTTTGGAGATTGTGGCCTTGTGAAGATTTTACTTGAAGAGTCTCTCCCATGATGGTGTATGGGGGAGCTAGTCTCTCCCATAATGGTGTATGGGGGAGCAACTTGCAAGTCTTCGTCAAGCGGAGCAAGTGCTAGCAAGAACGATGAAGAAAGATGATCCAAATTGAGAGAGTCAAGATTGTCATCATCTAGCTCAAGTGGAATGCTCAAGGCAAATGTATGATCTTGATAGGTTTTCTATTTTACCGGTCTCGTGCCTTTGGGAGACCGAGTTATAGAATCGATAGTCGTACTATCAAGAGGGGCTCTCAAGTGAATAACTTGATCGAATCGTTGTGGAGAGCTCAAACCTTGCATACTTGCATATCTCTTTCTTAGTTCTTGATACGTCCAAAACGTATCTCCTTTTCCAAACACTTCTCTTATTGTTTTCCTCTAAACTTGTGAGTTTTGGATACCACTAACACGGACTAACGATGTTTTCAGCAAAATTACTCTGGTGTCTCGTTTTTGTGCTGAAAAATCAACTTTCGGCAAAATGCTTAGAAAAGACCTCATTGGTCTTAAAACACCGGAAGACCCCGGGAGCCAGAAGGGGGCCAGGAGAGGGGCCAGGAGGGGGCCACACCACCCCCGGCGTCCCCCCTTGGCTGCACCGCCTAGTGGTGTGGGTCACCCCGGGATCCCCTCGGACTCCCCTTTCGACTACATAACGCCTTCAACCCTAAAACGACAGGGGGTTCGTCATATTCCATAGAAACACAACAGAGCACCGCCGCCACCCCGAACCTTGATTCGGGGATCATAAGTTCCTATTCTGGCGCCCTGTCGGGACGGGGATTCGAAGGAGATCATCGCCATCGACTCCGCCACTCCTTCTCCATCAACCATCCATGTTTCCCCCGTCCATGAGTGAGTAAACCCCACTGTAGGCTGAGAGGGTGGAAGGGATTGGATGAGACTGATCATGTAAATAATGCCAATTGTTAGGGCATAGTGCCTAGTATCCATTGTTAGTGTTTTCTACCATTGTTGCAACTTGTTATGCTTAATGCTTGTCACTAGGGCCTGAGTGCCATGATTTCAGATCTGAACATGTTATTGTTTCATCAGTATAATGTTGTTTCTTGATCATATCTGCAAGTTGTTTTACACATGTCATTGTCCGGAACCCGAGGCCCCAAAGTGACAGAAATTGGGAAAACCGGAGGGGGTGGTTGTGATGTGAGGATCACGTGTGTTCACGGAGCGTTAATGCTTTGCTCCGGTGCTTTATTAAAAGGAGCAACTTAATTACTAGTAGTTTCCCTGGAGGCCCCGCTGCCACGGGCCGGTAGGACAAAAGATGTTGTGCAAGTTTCTCATTGCGAGCACGTATGACTATTGGAACACATGCATATGGTTGCCTACATGCTTGATACTTTATATTATTATCTGCAATGCCCACGTTATTATTACATGACCTATGTTATCTATGCAACAATCGTTCATCCATTCCCTCTATGACTACGGTACTTACCATACTACTCTTTTCCTCGATTGCTACTGCTGTTACTATTTTACTACTGCTGTTTTTTATTTCTACTGCTGCTATAAAACTGTTACCACTGATAAATTGTTGCGAGCAAGTCTACTTTCAGGTGCAGCTGAATTGACAACTCAGTTGTTAAGGCTAATAAATATTCTTTGGCTCCCCTTGTGTCGAATCAATAAATTTGGGTTTTACTTCCCTCGAAGACTGTTGTGATCCCCTATAATTGTGGGTCGCCAAGACTATTTTCTGGCGCCGTTGCCGGGGAGCATAACTTTATTTATTTTCTCACTTGATCGTGATATTTTTTGCTGCAAGCCATTCATCATGGGCAAGACTCATGATGGAAAAGTTCCTTTATTACCATCCACTACAAGAAGAGGTACAACTCTTAACACCTCTACTGCTCTTGATTCACCGTCTGTTATGAGTAAGCTTCTTACTCCACCACATGCTACACGTACTGTTACTTCTGCCGAGACTGAGAATGTTTCTGATACTTTTGATGGTGCTTCTATTGTGCTTGATGATATTGGTTCTCTAGGTCTTTTCCTAGATGCTACTATTGCTAGATCCAAACAAATAAAAAAATGCTAAAATTTCTGTTGAAAATATTGGTACACCTGTTAATTCAACTGAGCTTATCGATGATCTTTATGAAACTATTAATGATGCTTTTATTGAAGAAGCTCGTGCTACTACTGGTGCAAGTGCTCTTAAGAGTCTTCTTGCAAGACATGCTGTGAAATATAAATCTTCTCTTGATGCTAAGTTTGCCACCTCTCCCATACACATATTAGACATGCTGTGAAATATATATCTATTGTTGAGAAGGAACCTTTTTGTGGAACTGAAATTAAAAGTGCTATGGAACACATGCATGATCTTTCATCTTTGAGTAGTTTATTTTCTCATGATACTAAGCTGCGTACTTATTTTGTTACCAAGATCTTCCCTTTCTCATTGAAAGATGGAGCTATAATTTGGTTTAACAATCTGTCACGTGAGTGTACTACTGATCCTATGGATTTGGTTAATGCTTTCTTTCAAAAATATTTTCCTGCTAGTGCCCAACATGCTGTTGTCCAAGACATCTTTAACATTAAGCAAACTGATGGAGAAAAATTGCCTGAATCTTGGACAAGGTTTTATTCTTCGATAAGATCTAGCCCTGAATACCCATTACATAAAAATGAGCTCGTAGATATATTTTATAATGGACTAACTGTTGAATCTAGGACATACTTGGATAGTTGTGCTGGTTGTGTTTTTAGGAAAAGAACTCGAGAAGAAGCTAAGGAATTAATGGCTAAAATAGCCAAAAATAATGATGATTGGAATATACCTGATCCTACACCTACACCAGAGCCAACACCAATACCAACACCCAAGAAGAGAGGGTGATTGAATTAAATGATGAAGTGATGAAGGAAGCCAAGAAATCTCTTAAAGAGAGGGGTATTAAATCTGAAGATGTGAAGAATTTACCTCCTATAGAAGAATTATGTAAGCCTATTCCTAATTCATCAACTGTTGAGGTACACTCTCTCCAATACTTTGATAATAGAGATATTCCTTATGCTAAACCACCTGATCAATGCTTAGATGAATTTGATAATTATGTTGTTAAGCAAGATAATTTTAATATGAGAGTGCAAAATCACCTTATGGAAAACTGTAGAGCTATTGATAATTTGCATGGTATTATCGAGAGAACCTCTAATGATGTTAAAATGCTTGTTAAGCATTTTCAAATGATTCAAACTCAAATCGATCAACTTACTAAAGTGCAAACAGACATGCTAGCTAATGCTTCTAGAGATAAACATGTTTGTGAAATAATTACTAGAAGTGGGGTTTCTACTCAGGGCCCCTTGTATCCTGAGGGACATCCTAAAATAATTGAACAAGATTCCCAGCAACCTAAAAACAATAATTCTCCTTCTAAGAAAAAGAGGAAGAGACATAAAATGTTGTAGAATCTCCTGAACCTGCTAAAGATCCTAATAGTATATCTATTTCTGGTGCTGAAACTGAAAGTGGTAATGATAAAAGTGATGCTTCTAATAAATAAGAAACTGTAGCTGAACCTGAAAAGCAAATTAAAACTGCAAAGTATACTAAGGAGGATTTCATTGCCAATAAACATGTTAAAGAAAGAGAGCCTTGGGTACAAAAATAAATGCCTTTTCCTAACAAGAAACATAAATCAAAGGAAGAAGACATTATAACAAGTTTGGTGAGTGGATGAAACCTCTGTTTTTGCAAATCCCTTTGACCGATTCTATTAAACTGCCTCCTTATTCAAAATACGAGAGATATTGTCTCCAACAAAAGGAAAATTCCTAATGAGGAAATTTCCACTATGCTTGCAAATTACTCTTTTAATGGCAAGGTTCCAAAGAATCTTGGAGATCCTGGTATTCCTACTATCCCTTGTTCTATTAAAAATAATTATGTTAGAACTGCTTTATGTGACTTGGGAACTGGAGTTAGTGTTATGCCTTTCTCTCTTTATAAGAGACTCTCTCCTGAAAAATTGATATACACTGATATATCTTTGCAAATGGCTGATAAATCCACTGTTATTCCTGTTGGTATATGTGAGAATGTTCCTGTTTAAGTTGCTACTGATTGTTTGATATTAACTGATTTTGTTGTGTTGGAAATGCCTGAAGATGATAATATGTCTATTATTCTTGGGAGACCTTTTCTTAATACTACAGGGCTGTTATTGATTGAAATCAAGGAAAAGTAACTTTTAATGTTAATGATAAAAACATACTGTTTATTTTCCCAAGAAGATTGATAGAAGATCTGGTTTAAATTCAATTGAAAATATTGAGACCATCAAGATTGGAGAATTTTATTGTCCAATTCCAATGCCACCAAAAGAATATGAAATTATTATGATTGGGACTATGTCTATCAAGGTTGAGGTACCATAATTATTTAGTGTTGATCAAAGTTTTTCTTCATATGAAAATTGTTCTCGCAACAAGACTTGATCACCCTTGTTAACAAAATGATTTTAAATGAAGAGGACAATGTTTTCACTGTATTTTCACCTTCCCCATTATTTTTTCAGCATGTTTATTTCTGTTATCACATTGCTACTTGAGTACAATCATGTTTTCCATCATCCATATTCATGTTTTCATCATGTTTTTACCCAGATTACTGTGGTTATGCATGTTTTCACCACCCATAATTTTGTTTTCACCACTTCCACCTTTGTTTTCCTTGGCTATTTTTTTATTAGAGTGTCTTAGAACCTCTGTAGTTCTGGTTTTGGATTAGTTTTCCACCTTTTCACTTTTGTTTTTCTCGTTTTTATTAATTATTAAAATTCAGGAAATACCTCAAAAAAAAGTTTCTCGAAATATTCTAGAAAAAATATAATAATTTTTTACGTAAAAAATGAGGCAGAGAGCCACCTGGGAGGCCCCAGGGGGACCCACCAGTCAGGCACACCATGGGGTGGCGCGGCCTGCCCCTGGTGGCGCCAGCACATGGTGTGGGTCCCCCTGGCCCCCCACTAACTCTCTCCCCTGCCAAAGTCTTCTCTCTCACCCACCAAACTCAACACATTTCCTGGAACCCGAGTTCTTGCTGTTCTTCCTCGAAATTTTCGATCTCTTTGCTCAGCCCATCTTTTCTGCTGAAATCTGGTGCATTTGCTCTTTGGTATGTGACTCCTCCGATGATCCAAGTAGAATTTTATTTGGTGAAGTATTTCTTGAGTATTTTGGTACTGTAGGTGGCATCTTGTGTGAGTTTGCATGCTTGATTTGAGTATAAATAATGTAGTTTTGATGCATGTTTAGCTCTCCTATAAGTCCCTATGGTAGTTTCCACCTTATAGTTGCTTGAAATTAATTTTTGTGATGATTGTTGAAAAATTTCAGAGATGGAGCACAATATTCATCAACTAAACCAGCATGTGCTGGAGTTGCATGAGGTCATGCCCGTGCACCGCAAAGAGAGAGTGTTCCCATCAATTTATCCGTGTCAAGAATTCATGAGGATTACGGGAATTTTGCAGGATTTCAACACTCTTGTGCATAATGTAGGCTTGAACCTTTTCATTGAGGATGAACGTATTCTACATGTGAAACTAACTATGTCTGTGGTGCAGGATTTCATTTAAATGGTCCTCAACTAACCCGATGGTCCACTATAAAATTTACAATAAAGTTGTGAGCCTGCCTTTCAGTGATTTTTGTGAAGCTATCAAGGTACCAGAGTGGGGTTCTTGTGAGAAGATATGAGGGCAGCCTAAACCACTTCTGGAATTATATGAAAAGATTTGCCAAGGCAGAAGCTTCACATGGGATAGTGGTAAAATGAGAAATTCAACTCCCTAGCATTCGATACTTTGCCTATTTTATTTCTAAATATATTCTAGCTAGAAAACTACCAACAAGCTTTCTGTCTATGATTTGGCATTTATTGCAACTGCCTTAAGATGTGATAGGTCTTATAACTTTGGCGCTTTAATTGCTTACCGTCTCTCGCTTAACCGTGAGAAGGGAGGAGTTTGTGGAGGTCTTATTGCCTCACACTTGTTAGATTTGCATGGTTTAGAGCCACACCCTCTAGACCTACAGTTTCCTTTAGAGAGGCTTGATCTTGTTTCCATGGTTCAACATAATTTTGTTTCTACCCATGCTCACTTGCACAACTTATCTTTTGAAATAACTTTCTCCAAACAATCTAGGTGGAGAGTTACTAAAACTGTTAGGAAATTACTTTTGTCTGCACCTCTTTTGTTTAATCTTAATAGCAGGCAACGATGGATGCTTTCTAAGAGTGAGCTGGACAAATACCTTGAGCATCACCCCTAGGAAGGGGAGGATGCCGGAGAAGGGGACGATGGCAATTTTGTCCAGCCCTACGATTCCAAGGAGATTCCATATCAGCACCCCGGTTATGACTATGCGCCCGCTGCTTCATCTTCCTCCTGGGCGCCCGAGTACAACCACGCGAGGGACGACCCACCACAGTGGGGATATTTCCCGCGCCATGATTGATCTCCACTTAGGCCAAAATCCTAAGCTTGGGGGGAGGTATACCGACATCACACTCATTTATATATCATGTTCGGTCGGTTCATTGTATATCCATATTTTCGTTTCTCTCGTTTGTTTTGTTTTCTTTCGCTTCTTTCGTTTCTCTTTGTTTATTTGTTTTGTTCTTCTTTTCCAAAACAAAAAAAGACCAAAAATATTTCTGTTGTTTCTCTTTGTTTGTTTCTTTAGTTTCTTTATTTGGTTTGCTTTCTTTTCTCGTTTCGGTTTAGTATTTAAAAATCCAAAAATATTTAGCTTTATTTGCTTGTTTCTTTATGTTCTTGTTTTAAATCGAAAACTCAAAAATATTTTTTGTTCTTCTTTGGCTTTGTAATTTTTTTTGCAGAGTTCATCGGACTTCCGTGTCTCCATTGGAGCTTGATTATCATTCTATATTATTCAGTCCACAAGTGAAGAGCAGTAATGATGATTTATGACAATCCTAGTTGTGGTGAGAGGCTGGTATGAACTCTATTTTTTTATTTTTGTACATATACTCATCGTGTGAACATGCTTAGTCCGTTCATGTAGGGTGTATGTTATTTAATTCATGCTTGGTACTTTGTGATCTCACGTGTTAGTTCCAACTTATTAATATAAGATAGCATGTCGTATGAATGTTTGCTTGCATTGTTTTATTCATAGAAGGGTATGACATTGTGGTATCTCCCTCTGATTGTTTCACTTGAATCGACTTGGCACATGCTCATGCATGCTATGACTGAAAACAAAAAGTCGCTTAAGCCTCGATGATTTATTTTGCCTCGGAGTATTTGTATCATTTTTATGCCCCTGTTAATTTTGTTTTGCCGCAAGCATGATTATGACAGTTCTTGCTCTCTTGATTGTCGCTCCCCGTCTATTGCTAGCATCCACATGTACTGAGTATGAGCTCTACTTGTGCATCCAACTCCAAAAAACCAAAGTTTTCCAAATGCGTCCACCATACCTACCTATATATGTGGTATTTAACTGGCACTCCAAGTAAATTTCTCGTGTGCTACCTTTAAAACTTGCTAAAAATTTATTCCTGATTTGTGCCCCTGTTTTAGCTCATGAGGATTTAAATAGAGAATCTTTATCTCACTTGTTGATTGGATTTCACACCTTGGACTAATGGGTTCATCCGCTTATCAATGATAGAAGAGTCGGCTACGGGGTGCCCAGCCCCAAATTAATAACACAAATTCTCTTCACTCTTTTTGCCCCTGATTTATCAGTCAAAGCATAATTGTGTAAACAAGATAAAGAGGGATGACCTTCTACCCAGATGCGTCCTTCTATGGGAGCCACTCTTGTGAAATCTAGTTGGCTTGTGACGTACTGTATTGTCTGTTTACCATTCGTTGACATAAGCATCGACCACTCTCAAAAATGTTTTCAATACCTCTGTTTAATAAAATAAAAAGCTCTAGCACATGAGTTAATCCTTGCTTCCCTCTGCGAAGGGCCTTTCTGTTATTTTCATGTTGATTCTTCACCTTCTCGCTTTATGCACCTTCTTGAGATCATGGTTGTTATTCTTAGTGTAATGTGCTTGTCCCAAAACACGGTTGATAGTGGTATAACTTTGATGCTTGTATCTTTGATATCTATATTTCTAGTCTTCATTTGAACTTCAGATGTGCCCTGGCATTTATGTTTTGCTCCACTATTAAGGGCAAGCGAGCACACTGTATCATACCCTATTCTGAGCATTGCAATCTTGTAGATTGAAGTACTTCATGTTGTCTATTATTAGTTTGTTGGCATCTTTTCATGGTTTGCATAACTCATGGGTGACTTTTATTTTCCATATATCTTATTATGAATTGCCTCAGCACTTGATTATGTAGTGAGTATATTTACATCATATGAAACAAATGTGTTCGTAAAAGTCTTTTATCGCACTCAGTTGTCCCTGAATTGCTTGAGGACAAGCAATAAGCTAAGCTTGGGGGGGGAGATGATACGTCCAAAACGTATCTCCTTTTCCGAACACTTTTCTTATTGTTTTCCTCTAAACTTGTGAGTTTTGGATACCACTAACATGGACTAACGCGGTTTTTAAGCAGAATTACTCTTGTCTTGTTTTGTGCAGAAAATCAACTTACGGGAGAATGCCCAGAAAAGACCCTATGGTTTTAAAACACTATAAGACCCCGGGAGCCAGAAGGGGGCCAGGAGAGGGGCCAGGAGGGGGCCACACCACCCCCTCCCCCCTTGGCCACACCGCCTAGTGGTGTGGGCCACCCCGGGACCCCTTGGACTCCCCTTTCGACTACATAACGCCTTCAACCCTAAAACGACAGGGGGTTCGTCATATTCCAGCGAAACACAACAGAGCGTCGCCACCACCCCGAACCTCGATTCAGGGATATCCTATTCTGGCGCCCTGTTGGGACGGGGATTTGAAGGAGATCATCGCCATCGACACTGCCACTCCTTCTCCATCAACCATCCATGTTTCCCCCATCCATGAGTGAGTAAACCCGCTGTAGGCTGAGAGGGATGGAAGGGATTGGATGAGATTGATCATGTAATAATTCCAGATTGATAGGGCATATTGCCTAGTATCCATTGTTAGTGTTTTCTACCGTTGTTGCAACTTGTTATGATTAATGCTTGTCACTAGGTCCCGAGTGCCATGATTTCAGATCTAAACATGTTATTGTTTCATGAGTATAATGTTGTTTCTTGATCATATGTATGTTGTTTTACACATGTCATTGTCCGGAACCCGAGGCCCCAAAGTGACAGAAATTTGGACAACCGGAGGGGATGGTTGTGATGTGAGAATCGCGTGTGTTCACGAGTGTTAATGCTTTGCTCCGGTGCTTTATTAAAAGGAGCACCTTAATTACGAGTAGTTTCTCTAGGGCCCCACTGCCACGGGCTGGTAGGACAAAAGATGTTGTGCAAGTTTTCATTGCGAGCACGTATGACTATAATGGAACACATGCCTATGGTTTGCCTACATGTTTGATACTTATATATTTTATCTGCAATGTCCACGTTATTATTATTACATGACCTATGTTATCCATGCAACGCCTGTTCATCCATTCCCTCTATGCCTACGGTACTTCCCATACTGCTATTTTCCGCGATTGCTACTGCTGTTACTATTTTACTATTGTTGTTATTTTATTTCTACTGCTGCTATAAAATTGTTATCACTGATAAATTGTTGCGAGCAAGTCTACTTTCAGGTGCAGCTGAATTGACAACTCAAATGTTAAGGCTAATAAATATTCTTTGGCTCCCCTTGTGTTGAATCAATAAATTTGGGTTTTACTTTCCTCGAAGACTGTTGCGATCCCCTATACTTGTGGGTCATTAGTTCTTATTTGGCTTTTATCTCCATTGGTTTTTGGTGCTTGTTGTGACCTTCATGACAAGCCAAGATTTATTGAAAACGGTTTCGGTAAGTAAAACTAGTTGTGTTTTCGGTGGTGAAAATATCCGGTTCAGCTTTGAGAATATTCCCACACCTTCCATGTGTGTTAACTTCTCCATTCCTTATTTTTGGATACTCCTTGTTGTTATCTTTTCAACCCAACTGGATTCACCTCTTTCGGGTTTCATTCGCAAAAGTTATGTGCGTTTTCGGTGATGGAGGTTTTATCGGTTGTTCCTTTTAGAGAGGTTAAATCTTTCTACATTTGGTTTTAAATTCGATTGTTGGGCAGTGATTATTCTCTGTATGATCATGTAGAGTTTTTTGTTGCGAACTCATCAAGCCAAAGATCATAAAAAACGGAGTCCGTACGCAAAAATTATGAGCGTTTTAGTATTGGTGTTTCTGCAGTTCTCGTCAGTCCAGAATCTCCGGTCTTAGGGCCAGAATCTCCTGACTACCGGAGTCTTCGGTCCGGAGTCTCCGGACCCAAAACACCTCCAGGGGTTTCTCCAATGGTTTCACCCACTATATAGGGTCCGGAGAGTGTCCGGAGTCTCCGGTTCAGGCCGGAGTCTCTGGTGTGAGTTTTTCCTGCAACGACTCTTTTTTGTGGGGACCTATAAAAGGCCCCCTTCTTCGCCAAAGAGTTAGGTCTACCAAGCAAGAATTTTTCCCCTCTCTCCTCCATTGTTGACCTTGGAAAGCTTGCCCTTCTCTCAATCCTCCCATGATTCTTGCATATCTTTGAGGAAAAAGAGAGAGGAGATCTAGATCTACATTTCCACCAATCCATGTTACTTCTTAGTGAGGGAAACCTAGTAGATCTTGATCTTGGAGTTCTTGGTGTTTCTCCTCCTTTGTTCTTCCTCTCTTATTCTCCCAAAAGTATTTGTTTCTTTGTTGTAATTTGAGATTGAAGAATTTGAGCACTTGTGCTCTTGCCATTTGCATCAGTTGCATCGGTTTCCTATCTCCACGAGGATTCGTGAAAGTTAAAGTTTGTGGACTTGTTTCTCTTGGGTCTTGGACCCTATATGACATTGTGGTGTTCTTGGGATCCTCCAATTGAGTTGTGTGTGCCCCAAGATTGTGGGACATCGAGAGCCTCCAATTAAGTTGTGGATGCGTGCCTCGATCGAAGGTTGCCAATAGTGGAAGGTGAACTAGGCCTTTGTGGCGAGGTTCATCGGAGAATAGGGTGAGGCCTTTGTGGCATTGAGTAGGCATTTGTGGTGAGCTGACACCCTCCAACGAGATGTACTACCCTTGTGGGAGGAACTCGTCAATACATCATCGTCTCCATGTTCCTCGGTTATTTCTATACCCGAGCTTTCAACTGCAATTTACATTGTGATAGCCTTTGTGCTTGAAGTTATATATCTTGCTATCACCTTGTTACTTGTCTTGCTTAGCATAAGTTGTTGGTGCACCTAGTTGACCTTAGATTATTTAGGTTGTGTGCTTTTTAATTTAAACACCTAGTTTATTTCCGTATTTAGCAAGCCTTAATCGGAAAAGTTTTAATCGCCTATTCACCCCCCCTCTAGGCGACATCGTTGTTCGTTCACCGAGGCTGCTAGATATCTATCACGAGGGGTAGAATCAGGGGTTCAACCTGCAAGGCAGAAATGGGTGGGCATGTGTTGTGTGGAGAAGCATGATTTGGTTTGGATCAACAACCGGGTGCCACACCTGAGTGGGAGTGGACAGGAATGTACACCTGGTTGTGCAACATGGTCTTGATCGCCTATGGAAAGTAACACACCTCTGTAGAGTGTAAAATGATGTGACATGTTATCCCCTGTTCCGGGAAGGAGCTGCGCGCTAAAAAGAAAGAAACTCCATGAAGTTCTAGCCCTGTGATGATTTGACGGGCATAGTTTTCAATATTTAAAGCAACCTCTTGAAGAAAGATTTTCAAAGACCTTGCATTAGCTTATGACTTTTTCGAGTATCAAGCTGTAGTTAGAGCATCAAACTACCCATTTTATATAATGAACTTGTTGAGTAATGCTCGTTACTCATTCGTTCCCGTTTGAACCCATGCTTAGAGTTGAAGTCTTAAGGGAGATCTTCATCGTGAAGCCATCGCTATCTGAGGAAGCTAAGAGGAGTCATATACTACTTAGCCGGTGGAGCATCATCATCAACAATGTTGGTGGAGGAGAAGCTACTAAGTTGAAGGAGGAATCCATTCCTGGACTTAGATTCATTTAAGCCATAGATAGAGCTGTGATTAGCCATAGTGGACTAGGTTGTGAGCTAGAGTTATTCTCCAGGTTGGAGATTTGATTTGCTTCTTCTGATGTTTCATTTGCATGAGTTCTTCTTTGATTCATCAAAGAGGTTCTTGAGATTTTGCAATGAAAATTTGTATCCTATAGCTTTGCTTGGACCTGCTATGTTTCTGTTGTACCACCCTGAGGGATGTAATATTCATTGATAAGTCCTTCTGTGAGTATTATGTCAACAACTTGTGCACTACACATGCAGTGGTATGTTGGGTTACCGCAGGGCGCAACGGCCTTGCCTTTCGTGGCGGCTGGAGCTTTATTTTTTTCCCTCCATGGAGGTGGAAGCTCTTGGCGAACATGAGGGATCTAGTAGAAAAGAAGCAGGGGGCAGCGACGAGTGTTGGGAAGGAGTCCTCTAGTGCGGTGGCCCAGACGTTATATGCGTGGGTCCATCACGACACAGGGAGACGTTATCTCCACCTCGAGGAGATCCTGGGTCGCGAACCGCCTCGCCACATGCCCATGACTGGCCTAGCAGCAGTTGGCCCTGCGACATCTCGCCCAACCCAATGGGCACTAGAGGCCTTGTCAAGGATGTATCGCGAGGCAATGCCTCTTCGTGAGACCTTGCCTCCCTCACGACACGGGCAGCTGGAGACTGGTCCCTCTAGAGGAGCAGATCCATCTGCCCTTGGGGAGGAGCTCTACCTCGACCTCTCTGCTCCTCTCTAAAGGGTCTTCCCCTCGCGAGGAAACTTGCCATGTGCAGCTGACAATCGCCGCTCTCCACGATGACTAAGGCGCGCCAGTTTGAAAGTGCACCTTTGGCGGCAATTGTCGTTCTCCTGTATAAAGCGTGGGCGACAGACCCCACGCCAAAGCGCCGCCCCAGGACTTCCTCTTCGGTGCAAGAAGACCAGGATGGCACTACATGACGGAGGAAACGTCACCGGGAATCCCCACCGCTCTGCCATGGACGGTGGCGTTGTCCTCAACAACCAATACCGGGAGGAGTCACAGAGCTCCGTCTGTCCACTCCTTGGCACCTTGTGGTAGCCCTTTCCCGCCAAGTATGGGCGGGAACGAGGTCCAAACGCCGGTATAAAAGGAGCCCTTGGGCTCCCGTAGTAGGGACGACTCAATTCACCTAGAGCCTCCCTAGTCTGAACCGAGCACAAGCTCGCACTTTGTATTATATCAATCGCAATAGAATCCATCAGACAAGCAGGAGTAGGATTTTACACTGCAAGGTGGCCTGAACCTGGGTAAACTTCCCGTGTCGCCATTGTTGCATGCTTCAAGCTTTCCTCACGAGGCCTCACGAGAGGTGCTGGAAGTGCAGTTAGCTCTCAATGTTTGAACCTCTTGAGAGTCCATGTCTTTGACAGACCACTCTCCGACAGGTGCACACCATGCAAGCTACGAGTAACTCAGCGCAGAGAATCAGGAGGCAAGGGCACAAACGGCTCAAGCAGCTGCGGCAGCCAAGCTGATGATGGAGCCACCACGGAAGAGTTGACAGCGGGCGATCCAGAAGGCGCGCACGATGGAGCCGGTGTAGGTGAGGACGGCTCGGGTGAAGCCGCCGTGGGCGAGGTTGGCTCAGAGCCATGCTCCGGTCTAGGAGAGGGACCAGGACGGTCCAATGGACTAGGCTCATGCTCATAGCACAGTCCATGTGCCTTCATGCGATTGACGTGAGTGTCAGAGGCACGATGCAGATGCTCCGATGATGGGGGGTATGTATCATCCAGGTCCTCAAGGCGAGCAGCATGACCAATACCTGCGTCATGGTTAGAAAGCAAAGATGGAGCATGTACAATATCTCGAAATTGATCAAGCAAAGAGGGAGACAAATTAGAAGATGGTGTATGGGAGGAAGATGGCAAGTTCGAGAAGGGAAACACATTCTCATCGAAAATGACATCACGACTAATGTAAACACGATTTGTAGAAACATGAAGGCATTTATATCATTTGTGGAGTGGTCGATATCCAAGAAAGACACACTTCTTTAAGCGATATTCAAGTTTATGATTATTGTATGGGCGGAGATTGGGGCAATAGACACACCCAAAAACTTTAAAGAAAGTGTAATCGGGATTTCTCATAACAAGAGCTCGAGAGAGGTCTGCATATCGATGACACGGGAGGACATGCGATTGATAAGAAAGCAGGCGGTGATAAAAGCACCATTCCAATAAAAAAAAGAAACAGGCGCATGAGCAAGTAAAGTAACACCTGTTTCGACTATGTGGCGATGTTTTCGTTCCGCACTACCATTATGTCGATGTTTATGAGGACAAGATACGCGATGAGAATACCAAGCTTTTGAAAGAAGGATTGAGCTTAACATACTCAACCCCACCTCCCCCCCCCACACACACACCCAAATCTGACTGAACAAAAAAAATGTGTTTGAGGAGGCGCTCAACAGTAGTTTGGAACTGAATAAATATATCAAAAGCAACACATTTACGTTTAAGCAAGTATAACCATGTAAATCGACCGTAAGCATCCACAAAACTAACATAGTAATTATGACCACCGATAGAAATTCGGGCAGGGCCCCACACATCGAAATAAATAAGCTCAAGAGGAGCGTTTGTTACATGACTCGAAAGAGAAAATGGTAGCTGGTTACTCTTACCTTGCTGACATGCATCACACAACATTAATTTATTGGACTTCGAAGGAAGTTGACGACGAAGGACATGTTGAACGACCTGGGGTGCAGTGTATACTAAGCCAAGAGAGCTAGCTGGTTCCCCTACGCATACGGGAATCCATCGCTGGTGCTCCTTAAAGTTTCTCAAAAAGTACGGGCTCCTTTGATTCATAGGATAGTAAAAGTGTAGGAACAGAAAGTTAGAATTAGATGACATGTCCAACTGAATCCTATGAGAAGAGCAATTCCTTTGATTGTGGTGGAGGAATTTTTCTATGAGGTAGGAGCTCATATTATTTTCTATAGGATTTGCACAACTTTCCTATGGGAAATTTCCCTATGAATGAAACAACCCACACAGAAAAATTTCCTATATATAGGATCTAATCCTACAAATATCCTATGTTATTCCTTTGAATCAAAGGGGCCCTCAATCCGTCTCAAATTAGGTGTTGGGTTGGTCAAAATATGGATGTATCTATGCATTAAAATACGTCTAGATTCATCCATATTTTAACAAATCTATGACAACTAAATTAGGATGGAGTTTTAAATTGTTTTTGTAACATATATATCTAAAATCGCATATATCTACATTTGAATGTGATCTACGGGGATGGCATTTCCTACTCGACCGGTTGATGTTGTGAGACTGCATTGGCAGGATTTCCCTTTGACCCCGAAGATTCATCTGACGACTCTATAATGTACCTGGAGGAAGTTCAGGACAGATGTGTCCTAACACGCAGCTCGGAAAATAAAATATCTATACGACCCAGCCTAGGTCACTGCTGATCAAGCGCGTACGAAACCGAGCATTCCCCGTCGCCCCAACGAAAGCGCCGTGTGGCATGGATAGGTAGTCAGTCGTCTCTCTCGCAGGTCAAGGTCTTTTAATTTAATGCGAGATAGTCGGAGAGATCTTCATCCTAAACGCACATCACTCGCTTTCCTTGAGAATTCTAATTGCACTTGGTGCAGGTAAGCATGTTTCTCCCTTTACGTGGTTTGGAAAAAAAGGAAAGAATGGTGAAGTAGCTATGGATGCACATGCGTCTGACCATCGATGCTGCCTTGCATATGCATACCAAACCGCTACCGCTAATTTAAGTACTTATTATACCGTTTCAAGGAGGCGATGTCACTTAATAGAAAGTGAGTAAGCGTTGAATCGGTTGAAAAGAAAAAAGATCTCGGCGCCATTCTTTTCGTTTGCTGGAACATTCCGCGTTAACTGAATGATTGCAGTTGCACACCTGCACCCGCAGGCCGCAGCACCCCAATTCGAATACTCTGCAGTTATAGTAATATATGACGCCACAAGCAAGTAAATTTTAAGCTTGGACACCGGTAATTACAAGTGTATCATATCTATCAGCTACCTACCTTGTGTGTCAAACGGGTGTTTTTGAACCAGAAACCCGTGAAAGCTGAAATTGTTGTTGTTTTCGTTTCTGGTCCGGGCATTTCTCCGAA